>JAZHYW010061355.1:0-69811 GCA_037355805.1 Ixodes ricinus
GCGTCGCGTCTGCGACGAGAAGGCTTGAGATTTCGTCTCGTCTGCTGCTCGGCAAGCTTTCGGGGTCGCTCGCAATACGTCCGCCTTTACACACACAAAAAAAAAGAAGAAAATGTCTTAACTCCCTAGAGACGTTCTATAGAAAAGAGTCCCCAGAAGGAGAATAGGGTCTTTCTACGAATGCCATGAGCAATGGTACCTTCCTATCGTCCTCCAAAGGGTTTCATGTAGAAAATTGGCCAACGAAAATCCCACAGATATTCCAGGTCTACTGACCTGCTAAGGACGTCCTATGAGAAGCCTAGGTCTATGGCAGTTATAATTCCCGATGAAGTCCAGTTGAAAGTAGAATAATCGTAGGATGTTACTACATAGACAATAGGATGCCCGTGGCATATGTTCCATACGAGGCTCTTGGGAAGAGCCTAGGACGTCCACAGCAATCGGGCGCTAGTACAAAAGTAATAGAATGGTCGTTCTGGGTTCCTAGAACGACCATAGCTACATTCTACAGAGCAAGCTGCTGCTAAAACAGACGCAAGGGATTGATTTCAAATCTCTTTCCAAGCTTATGACACACAGAGTATTCAGTAGAAAAGCGCAAACATGCAAGCGATCTGTGAAATGCGAAGAGGTACTACTAAGCTGTTATAGAACTGAGAAGATTGTAAAGCAAACAAGAACTGGGGTAATTCTACGGGTAATCCGGAAGAGTACCCGTAGAAGAACAGTCAATCGTCATAAATAAAATCAAGAGAGTGTGTGGGCTAAACATATTTTCTTGCTTTTTAGAACGCCAACAGGTGGACAACGTGTTTGTGGTGGTCCGTTGTCCACCCGTTTGCGTTCCAAAAAAACCAACATAGGTCAATCGTCACCAAGAAGAGGTTGCCGTGTACTTACGATAACATTTTCAGACTTCACAGATGTTACTTGAGACCTATGTCGACACGGCCACATCACAACAACCACACAAAAACGAGGATCGAGGAGGGGCTCCATGGAAGGTTCTTACACGATCCCAGCGGCACAAGCAGGGGCGGGTATTTAGGGGGGGCGAGCGCCCGCCGCCCCCCCACAGCTCCTACGAGGTAAACTTTGTTTTTAAATAAAATCATTGATATACACCAGCCAAAAGCTCAGTTTTTGGCGACATAGCAAATATTGGGTCAACAAAATAGATCTGGGCATACGTTTCGGCCGTAACGACAAATCTCAGCAGGCTTTCGCCGGCTGCCGGCCGAGAGGCCTACTTACGCCCCTCCCTGACGCATAAATCCGCCCCCGGGCACAAGCTATCATTTAAAGGGGCCGAAACACCTGAAAACGCATCACAATAATTTTTGTACTTCTTTGAAAGTAAATCGCTTGTGGCCGATATAGGACCTGTGGAAACGCTTCGCCGCGCACACGCAGCGCCAGTCCTACCCCTGGCGAGCGCGCCCGCGTTTGTTAGAATCGCCACGAGGAGCTGACGACGCGGGAGGCATGGTGCGCTCGTCGTGACCTGCGGCCTCGCGCTTCGTAAAGTATATGTCCCGAATGCGAGACGATCAGGGCGTGGGTAGTGGTTGGCAACAGAAAATGCTACAGCCTCATTAAACAGAAAGTTAAATGTCTCCCGAAAAGTTTCATTCGATCCCTGGGTAATTCCGAAGGTATCCCGAAGCATGAATCGCCGGCAGTGCGGAGGACAGGGTTAATTATTATTTTTCTATCTTATGCCGCTTTGTTGCAGGGGGGGGGTAATCACTGGAACCGGACTGGGCCTCTCACCTTCTGGGGCCCATAATCTGACTGACGTTCTAAGATACGTCCCTATTAGCAATAGCAACAATACGTTTACGGCTGTCAGCCAGTATCTTAGCGGGTGCCCCTCCAGGTTGGGGCGGATTCCGGAATCATCTCCGCACTTTCAGGACACCGGAATGAAATAGGAATGGAGTAGCGCTGGGGGGAATGGGCCAGGAATGGAATCTGATTTCTTTGTCAGAAAGGAGTGGGAATGGAAGGCATTCGGTAGCAATGCGAGCTAATTTTTCATCTGGCCTGCATTTGTTAACAAATTAACTACTTTTTATGGGGAAGTAACTCGTGTTTTAACATCCTTCACTGGAGGTGACTGACGGATTGATTGTCTCACTGGCCTTTCAGTTCAACAGGCATGAAAATGGCTGCACCCAGTGAAACAGCTCGGCTGAATAATTTGTAGACGAACAAGTGTCTTGTCGTTCCTGAACTGACCACTTGAAAAAGTGGCTGTTGTAATCATGCGCAATTAGCATAGTTTCTGGCTGGTGTCAGACAGACCCGGATGAAAATGAACCGTGATGCATTGCCGCGCGTAGCCTACCAAGTGGCCAGCGCGGCCATGGCCTAACGGTTATCGTGCTTGCCTCCCACGCGAAGAGTCAGGGTTCGATTCCTGGGCACGACGCGTCTTTCATTGTTCTTGCAATTTTCATTCTGGTAAATCCGAGAACTCCATTGCCATGTTCGAGTTAGAACCTTCTATACGTGCAGGGATTTCCCTGGACCCCCCTAGGAGGTATAGACCCCCTAGTTTTCTGGACCCCACCCCCTTGAATCTAAAAAAAAAGGAAAAAAGTAAAATTGTTTTTTCAGATTAAGTAGAAAACACCACCCTCTCAAGTGTGTATATATAGAGAAAGGAAGCATACATTACGGGTATAGGCATTTGGTTAATAGACGTCTGTAATTTAGCTAGTGGACTAAAAGAAACAGTTTTATATTTTATCTGACCTCGCCTCGCATCGCCCCCCTGCCCCCCCCCGAGCCGACTGGGACACCCCCTTGCCAGTTAGAATCCTGGGGACACCCTGTATACGTGAACCTTCTACATCGATTGTTCGAGAAGCCCACGCGTGTACTAAAGGGGCTCCGCGTGGCAAGCCGCAGTCAGTCTCGCCCTAGCGCTCGATCCTGCGGTGTCGCCGACATCGACGCCCCGCGACGCTCTGCTGTTTTCTCTCTTCCCTTTTTGTTTCGGGCACAAGTTCGCCCCCAATAAAAGTTTAGTTTCTGCAGTTATCATCGCTTCATCAATTGTCATTCGTGACAATATTTAACTGAACCGGAGACAAAACTGTAACCGAAATCAAAAATTCGATATTAAACCCGAACCGAAACAGAACCGTAATCTCATGTGGCGGTTACCAGTTCATTGGAAACAGTTCGGCGTAATAAGAATGTGAGCCACGTGCCTTCTTGCGAGTAACGGCGCGAAGTCAATTGAATATTCGCGACGGTAACGCCAGCTTCTCAGTGCTTGACTGAACGAAATGACGGTGACGACATGGAGACAGCTCAATAATAATGAAACAAACAAGTATATTTCACGTCTATGTGCCAGCACGAATCGGCGTCGACGTGGAGGCGTACACTTCTATGCTTTGTTTCAGCTTACGAATTACGATGGACCGCAAAGGACGCTACGAGCCACCGCTGTCAATGCCACTCGGTGGCTGTCACGTGTCCTTCCGGTTAAGCCGAGCGACGCGGGGAGCGCGAATTCACAAGACAAGCTGTGAACTATGGATTGGCTCGTGTAGCTCGTAGCGTTCATCGCGGTACACCGTAAGGTGAAACGGAGTCTATCTGACTATGCCGAGAGGCTAAATAGCTGTTTGTGTGTGCATTTATTTTTTGTCTTGATGCTAAGAAATGTTCAAACAAGGGAAGAGAAAGCGAACATAACCATCAAAATAAAAACAAAAAGTTTACAGCCGTCAGCGCATTCGTTCCTCTGTGACGAAATCTGGAGGTGCCAGGTGGCGAAGCCGCGAAGAGCGCGACACTGCGGCGCCGGTAGCCGGAACACCAGTCACCCGAAACCCTAGACACTGCTCGAAGACAATTTTTTTCGTGTGTGTGTGTGTGTGCGTTTTTTAGAAATAGCAAGTCGCCCGTTTTCTTTTTTATGTCCTTTTTTGTTTTAATCGTCTTTCGACCAGTCTACAATGTCTTTCCTCTTCAACTCAGCCGTTCGAGCAGGTCGTTCGGGCGTGTGGTGTTGATAGTTTGCCCTTTCGATCTTGATGAGCATCGTACCGGCGTGACGTCGTGAATCAGTACTGCGTGACTCTCGTTAAAGGCCCCAGGCTAGCGAGTCGCACTGCACTGGATAGATGTCTTATCTACAGTGGGTGACAATGTCGCCATACTCCGGCAGACTGAACTCCTGCTGTCTAAACAACTGACGACTAATTTGTTTTGTGGGTAGTTTGCGAGTACGGTACGTGCTACCGTTCACGGTGTCACTGTGCATGCTGGCTGATTGACCTCAGATGTGAGTGCTGTACTTTGGTACTGTTTCCAAGCCCCTGTATAGCCCCGTAATTTTCATAAAACTGTGAGCATATATGTGTTTTGCTGTCTCTTTTTTTCCGCAACACGGCTTCTGATGACCTAATTATTTATGTTTTAATGAAGATGACGCTGTGTTGAACTCATTCTCCTAACGACTGGGAGCTGTGTGCTTTTTTCTGTTTTTCATGAACCAGCTTGAACGGCTTCGCGCTTTGCAGAACCGGTAACCCGAATCGTTATTTCAAAAGTATCACTCAACCAGAACCGAACCGGAACAAAATGCAAAGCAATTAACCGGAAGCCAAAATGAACCAGAATATTGACCGTTTCGACTCCCTGCTTTTAACCCAGCCGATCTTGTAGTGCTTGCGCGGAACACAAATAAAATATTTGATTGAATATGTTAAGAAATCGCAAGAATCGTACAGCGAACGTAAGTTTACGTCTTAAGACCGATGACCAGTTCGCGCTTTCCATTTTTCCTCGCTTCCTCCTGTCCCCCCTTCTACGCCGTCCACCGCTGCCTGTTTCCTCCTCCCCATAGTGAGGAGGATCTTCTGCCTGCAGAATCTCGAGTCGTCGTCAGCCTTTAAGGCAGGTTCCATAATGCGGTGCTACAGTCCCTTGTGCTGGCGCCGTATATCGATTGCACTTTGTCAGCGGTTTCTTGTTCTTGCCGCAGTAGATTTTGGGGCATGTGTCGACGCTGCTGCAGCAGCTGTGCACGGACGCCGTCATAACCGATCTTAAAATTTTTGTTTCCTCTTATTCCGTTTCTTGCACTTCATCGTGACCACAGCAGGGCAGGTTATTGTCATCTTAGATTCTACTCGTGTCCTTCTTCCCAGCATTGGCCTTTGTGGGAGCTTGTCAACGCCCGCTTCACTGGCTGGGCATCTGGGTAAGAGAAGACAAGGTCAGCAATGGCGGCTGTAATCGGGCACACGTGCTAAGCGTCTCCATACGCGGCACGTCGCTTCTGACAGCGCACTAGGTGTTGTTGAAGTAGATTTCGAAGCAGAGAGCAAAGTAGCTTCTTCTTGCGCCACGCACGAGCTAGGCATTCTTAAGAAAGTTATCGAACCACAACACACGCTAGCCATGTATCTGTGAAGGGTATGCGGAGCGTAAGGTCGTCTGCTTCTTTTGCAGTGGCAGTGGTGACGGCAGAACACCGAGCTCTGATTGGCTCTGACAGAAGGATAGTGGTAGACCCTCAAGACAGCTTGCTTTGAGGTCTACCCACTATCCTTCAATCAGAGCCAATCACAGATCGGCGCTTTCTAAACGTCACCGCAGCTCCTGCAAAAGAAGCAGACAAACTGGCGCTCCGCATATGGTTCGTTTGCGAAGAAAATCGGTGGTGTTGATTTTTGGAATCTGTTTGGGAGTCTCGCAAGTCTTTTACGCTTGATCACGTGATGGATGTCTGCTGTGACACCAAGTGACACGGGACGCTTTGTGCGGCACTCATTCGGCTTAGCAGGGTGAGTGCTTTAGGAAGCTTTTGCTGACTTTTGCAGTCGTCTCCGCGTTTGATAACGTCTGTTGTTTTGTTTTTCAACGATCCTATCGTTGGCGATTCGTTGATGCCTTCGCTGAAACACCTGGTATATAAAACATGAGGGCTTTTGCTTACGAAAGAAATAAAGCGTATGTGAATGCGTCTTGCGTGCTTCTTTTTTTTTCGGCTTACAAAGAAAGTTTGTGACAATGGAAATTACGTTTATGCATTGGGGCGGGCGCGTTATCGAGTTATTTGTCATGTTTCACGGGCTTGTTTACTGGTCAGAAAAAAAAATGCACGCGAACCGTATCACGTTGCAAGCAGCTCATTCGTCTGTTTCTCAGGAGCTCTAAACTTTCCCATTTACATTTTGGCTCGTAATGCAACATTTAAAAAAATAAGGTAATTAGTTCTAAAATGTTATTAATCAGGCTTTATTACAAAATACTTCAACTCTCGCAAGGCGCTTGCTAACCACATAACTTTGGTTTCATTAGCATAGAACGATCCACTTTTGAAGAAAAAAAAAAGATCAGGGCGCGTTATTTGCGTATACTCGGTATTTACGTAGATCTACGTCTGGGTGGCGCAAGAAGGAAACGTGGCTATGTTCTGAGTTATAATTTATTTCGGGGAGAATCACGGCACTCTGTAGAGCAATGGAATAATACACGGCAAGCATATGACGATATCAGAAGTATGATAAGTGTTGGCTGCATTGCAAGCCGTCACATTTCGTACTTCTCGTCTCGCTCCCGAAATGCAGCCGTTGGTAGCAATGCTATTTACGTCGTGTTTCTTGAAATTTGGGGAAACAAATCGAAACTCATATTTACACCAAAAAGTCCGTGCACCGAAAAGTCCGTGTATTGAAATGTCCTACACGAAAGGTCCATGGGCGTTTCGGTGCGTCTCTTTGGTGCACGGACTTTTCGGTGTAGTACTTTTGTGCACGGACTTTTCAGTGCACTGGACGTTTCGGTTTACGGACTTTTCTCATGCACGGACTTTTCGGTGTCGATGACGTTTTCGGTGCTCGGCCAATCAAAATCACGATATTCATCTAGCTTTCTCTAGACGTAATAAGCGCTATTTTAGCTAGAAAAAATCATTTTTCGCACTTTATAATTTTATAGACTTGGTCATCCATTTACGGTAACTTACTGGTATACGACCTAAGTGACTTTGTTAGGCGCAGCACCATCCAGCGTGAGGATTGGAGGCGTTGGACGTTATGGTTCGTTTGCCGGTGTCTCTTTTCCAATTTACGTACTAGACGTATCACATCGTGTTTACGCGTTGGTTCGATAGAGGCGTTCTCGGCGTATTCTGTTAGGGTATGGGCTTTATCATTGGTAATCCGTGTATGAAAGCCCCAAGAGCAAGAAGCTGGAGAGTGTTGAGAATTACCCAAGTAAAAGATTAAAAACTTCGTGGAACTTTGAGACGTCCTTCTTTCTGTGTCCTTTTTATTCCACTAAATATCCCAACTTCTATCACGGTCTCGGGTTATTTTCAACATGACCGACATCCACCAGCTCGCCTGTACACTCACTGTTTTTTTCGTAAAACTTGAGAAGTTGTTTCTGTGTGATAGCTCAGAACAATTGGGAATATATTCAAATGTTCGTCCGCCACGAAATCGTAGCATCAATTGTTTAGCACACCTGACAGGAGAAATTAAAGTTCTTCCCATCCGTCACGCGTCGCACGTTTTGTAATATAAATCGATACATAAAACACGCTGTTAATGTTTCTTACCAAGCATGGTTCTTACAGACTCTAAATATAAGCTATTTAAAAAATAAAAGAAAAACTAAATACGTAAAAAAAAAGAAACGTTCCTCCGGACAGTTTAGGCCACATCTCTTATCTGTTGTGAATGTCGCTCAGAAGTGCATTCAGCAGCGTTACATAAAGCTGCGGCCTACTAAAACTCATAGGCAACAACGACCACAACTGATGGCTCAGTTGAACAGACAATAGAAAACAGCCGTGCTTACAAACAAAGACACAAACATGAAGGGGGTTGCAAGCGGTAGGGCTTTCGACGACCCCACCCCATCTTCAAAATAACAACTATGTTCTTCCTTGATCGGCGTGGTGCTTCCAAACCCCGAACCACTTCGTTTCCAGGGCATCAGGAAGCCCTTCACAATCACACCAAAGATTTTAACATCCTTTGCAAACTCGCGAAAACAAACCCTGTGTCAGCTGTCGTAATGCACGCTGACCCACCTTGAGAGGTGAACGTCCGCTGTCCGCATAGATCAAGGGTGGCCAGGCTGACCCGGCCTAAGAGCCGCAAACAAAACCACTAAACCTCCAAGTGCTAACCTGGAAGAGGAAAGGCAGAAAGAAAAAAAAAGGGAGGGGGGGGTCTAAACTTTTTTTAGAGGCATAAATGAAACCTGAACGACTTTAGATAGATCTCTCCGAGTCCAAATCAGTTCAAATGTACGTATGGTAGCAGTAGCACCAGACTACCAAACCGCAACCCGCAGTCTTTCAATTTAAACCGCGTTCCTTTTCTCTTCTTGGGGAAGTGCTAGTGTGGCCGGGAGAGAGGCGGGGAAGGGGAGGGGGCAGTTAGGTTTACTAGGAAGCCGCGAGCCGCACTTTAACACCCAAAGAGTCGCAGCTTGGCAACCCCTAGCATAAATGGTCCACAAAGGGTAGCTGCATTATGTCAGTGCCATCGTTCTGCTGTTCCTTTCAGCACTTTGAAAATAAAACCTTCTTAGCCGGCTAATCCAGCGAGAAACAAACAAACAAGCAAACACACACACGCACACACAATCAAACACACACGAACGCACGCACGCACGACACACACACACACGCACACACACTAATTTCTGAAGATAAAGCTTTGCCAGCTCTCTGCCTGCTTAGGGCAGCTGCAAAGAAAAATAGTGTATTTTAAACAGCTAATTGGGACAAGCATGTCTCAAAACAATTTTCCGCCAAAACAAAATTTTTTACAACAATATTTATTGCGCGACACTGATTTTAGTTTATGGCTATTTCGACCACTTTAAATCGCGACCCATAACGTTGGTATTATAAGTGGCTGCTATACGTCATGGAGTGACGTATAACAGCCACTTCCGCGCGCGTCGAAGAGCGAGAGTTTCAAAATTGGAAAAGTTGTGACTCCACTAAATTACGTCCTGTGGCTTAAACATTGCTAGAAAAAATTAGCTTGCGGAAGATTTGTTTTGTGACATGCTTGTCCCGATAGGCTGTTCAAATAAACACTTTTTTCTTTGCAGTTACCTCTTTAAGAGGTGACATAGAGGAAAATAAACTGAACTTCAATTTAATTCGCCAGTCATTTTCGCAAACTCGGCGCCTTTTGCGGAGCCCATTTCCGCTGTGTTGAATAACCTCGCACGACGAAAAAAAGTATTTGATCAGATGTGGCTCACTACAGAATAATGTTGGGGTGTGCGAGTACCGAATAATTGTAATCAAATCAAATATCGGTTTGAATGAAGGAAACAAGCCGAATAAATTGAATACTAAATTTATTTTATCTAAGATCAAATGTTTACTAATTCTCGTGCGAAAATAGCAGCGGCTGTGTATGATCTAGAGTCAACTCTCCTTTCGGGCCATAACGATATTGCTGGCCGTAAAAGAACTGCTTACAACTATGCTTATACGGGTGTTTCAACAAAAGCTTTAAAAAAAATCCTAACGATGGGAATGACGAAAATAATCCCTGGAGAGGGGATTATGCTGTGCTTGGAGATTTGTGTTTGTCCTTTGTCCCTCTTGTTCCCCTTCTCCAGGGATTATTTGCGTCATTCTTGTCCAGCTCGCTTGCACCTTTGCATTTAATTACATTATAACCCTAATGATAGGGCCGCTGAAAAAAAAATTATTTGTGTAAATTAAATTTTACCGCAATGGGCGCCAGGAATTGCAAAAAAAATCGCTATTTAATTAACTAAACGTGCTAATTAACTTTCTAATTAGCGACCTTTAGGTCCATGTGGCCATTAGAATTTTGTAGGCTATCACCATGGACGGCTAAAGCAATTTACGGAAAGTAAAAAGAAGCAACAGGGGAGATATTCGCCGACGAACTTTGGGCTGTATATGGGTATGATTTCCGAAATTTGATATCACTTCACGCAATTGTCTTATCACACCCATTACAGCGCCAAGTTTGGCGGCGAATATCTCCAAGCCGGTTGCTTCCTTTTACTTTCCGTAAATTGCTCTAGCCCTCCATTGTCGTAGCCTTCATAATTTTGATTGCAACATGGACCTAAACGTCGCTAATTAGAAGGTTAATTAGCAAATTTTAGTTAACTCGATAGCGAATTTTTATATATATTTTGTAAATTCCTGGCGTCCCCGGCGACAGTTGGTTTTCAAAAATAGGTTTTTGTTTTGTTTTTCAACGAATCTATCGTTGGCAATTTGTTAAAGCTTTCTCTGAAATACCCGGTATATAAACATATGGGCTTTTGCTTACGAAATAAATAAAGCCTGGTAAATGCGTCTTGCGTGCTTCTTTTTTTTTTTTTTTTGGCTTATAAAGAAAGCCCGTGACAATTGAAATTACGTTCATGATGAGGCGGGTGCGTTATCAGGGTATTTCGAAAATTTCACGGACTTTTTTACTGGTCAAAAAAAAATGCACGCGAACCGTATCACGTTGCAAACAGCTAATTCGTGTGTTTCTCAGGGAGCTCTAAACTTTCCCATTGGCATTTCGGCTCTTCATACAACATTTAAAAAATAAGGTAATTATTCCTGAAATTTTATTAATTAGGCTTTATTACAAAATACTGCGACTCTCGCAAGACGCTTGCTAACCACATACAGTTGGTTTCATTGGCATAGAGCGACCCACTTTTGAAGAAAAAAAAACTCAGGGCGCGTTACTTGGGATATTCGGTATTTACGTAGATCTACGTCTGGGTGGCGCGACGAAGAGAAACGTGGCTATGTTTTCAGTCATGATTTATTTCGGGCAAAATCACGGCACCCTGTAGAGTGATGGAATAATACACGGCAAGCATATGATGATATGAGAAGTATGATAAGTGTTGGCTGCGTCGCAAGCCGACACATTTCGGACTTCTCGTCTCGCTCACCCAATTAAGCCGTTGGTATCAATGCTATTTTATGTCGTGTTTCTTGAAATTTAGGAAAACAAATCAAAACCCATATTTACACCGAAAAGTTCATGCACCAAAATGTCCTTGCACCGAAAACTTCGTGCATCGAAAAGACCGCACCGAAACGCCCTACACCGAAATCTTCGGATTCCCCCAAAATTTACCCAAAAACGGGAAGTTTGACGAGCCTATGTTTTACGTCCTATAACCCGCATCATAAATTGAAATGCAGAATTAACCGGGACTTCTTTCTTCGCAAGATGGCCGAAATTAACAGCACACACAGTAAAATACCACAGAAGCGCCCACTTTGTTCAAGCGCCCACTATTAACGTCTTCCAAATTTGGTAATTCTCCAAATAACACATTAGGCGCCCGACTTGACCGGACAAACGGCCATGTCTAGATTAATCTAGTTTCCAGTGAAAATGGAGTGGGCGGTATACATATATATATATATATATATATATATATATATATATATGGAGTATTTTTCTTTTTAATTTGTTCGTTCAATTTATGGGTGGTGCAAGAAAGCACCCGATGTCGAAATCCCAGTGTTGTGCCACATACTCAACAAAAGTATTTAAGATAAGACACTAAATACCTCTTTAAAACGTATTTAGAGTAGTATTTAAGTTACTTTTAGTACAGACTATCTTGAGTAGAGTACAAATACATAAAAAAGTAATTGAATTACATTCCAAGGTACTTGGAAAGTTTTGGAAGCCAAAAAGTCAGAAAAGGGTGCTCTATTTCTGATCCCTTCTCTGAGAATCGCATTTTGCTGTGATCTTTATGAACTTCGAGAAGCGCCTTGGTTGCTGTAATTGAAGTTTACTTTGAAATAATTCGGGATATGCAGCATAATCCGTGCCGAAATATCTTAGGAACAAACGTGACTCATATTGTAGACATGGCACCTGCCGTGCTTTAGTTCGACGGTAGGCTCGGCTCATGGCGCATTTCGGAATAATTTCGTAATATGCCCCGCCGCGGTTCGGGGGACTTGACATGTAGTCCGGCATTGCATATCCATAACAGCCGAACGAGAAGTTGATCAGGCAGCCGGACTTGTTGATGAGTACGCGAGTAACGACGCACGTGCACGCTCAGGAGAAACATCGGCTCAACGACATGAGCCTCAGTCGCTGATTAACAACCAAGAGCGAGTACTTTGTGACCCCAGTCAAAAGCGAGAAGGAGCACCTGTACCTTCAAACGTTTTCCAAATATACTATTATAATTATACTAACCGTTATAATCAGTAATGAGCACATCTAGGCGCACTAGATAAATACAAATGCCAGAAATAAAAATAAATAACATCCACCACTTCTCCGGCCGTCAGTAATTGACAGAGACCACGTGAAAGCTATTGCGACGCATTTCTTGCCCTCACAAAAATCTCAATTAACCTCCCCCCCCCCTTGCACCCCCAACCCGAAAGAAAAATATCTTTCCCAACTTCATTCATAATTCTTCAGTCGCCTCAACACATGACTACCCTCACCGTTTCCTTGTCTTTTCTTTTTTTTTTGGTCTCTTTTTTGTTTTGTTTATTTAGGCAGGAACGTGTCACACACCAGACAGCCTAATCAGCTTGCCGATCGCCTATGTACCTGCTTGGGGTTCCCCTTGGCCTGCCACAACTTGGTCAAACAAACGTAACGCCCAATTTGTAAAAAAAAAAATAATAATAATAATACAAAAGCTAAAAACCATCAGACGCCCCCTTCCTCCCCCTTTCCGTTCGTTAGACCATCAGCGAATCAAGGCAGGCCCACAGCTGGACGTAAAAACAACACCAACAGGCCACGCCCATACAATGGGCTAGGCGAAACACCGGTCATAGCGGCGTCCGTACTCTGCCCGACGTTACGCTATGCCTACCTCCTTCCCTTCTTTCCCTTTTCCCTTCGCAGGCGCCCCTCCAGTGGCATCACGACATCCGTCGCCGACAATAGGCTACGTCACGACGGTCCGCTGACCGACGCCGCCAACATTTTTATTCACGGTCACGGACTGCCATTACGAACTTCGGCCATGCGTGCAGTCGTGAGCTCAGGACTTCAGTCCTCCCTTTCTCTTTTTTTTTTCTTTTTCCTTTCACCCTTTCTCATTTTTTTCTCTTTCTTTCTTCGCACTCTCATCGTGTAACTCTACTGAGAACTTTGGAAGGGTCAGCTGACCGATGAGCATGTAAAGAACGAGTTTGTCCTCGCGTGAACTATTTTTTCGCCTTATCTTTTAAGGTGAGAGTAGTTTCCGCAGTACACCAATGCTGCCAAAAGAATTGTTTGACCGTACGCAAGAGCTTTGCGTTGCTCGCGAGAGCTCGCGCCTTCACTCTGAAGCACGGATAACCTTTCGCTAAATTAGACAACCATCAAAGGGAACGTTGGGAACGTAGGGACACGCGCTGCACGTGCTCGCCTTCCCGATAGAAAAGATTTGAAGTAAATAACCAAAATCAAGCGTCCGAGGAACGCGCGTGTGAAGTTCCATTTGTTTTAGATTTTTGCTTTCGAACAGTTAGAGCTGAAGGAGGAGGAGGAGGAGGAAAAACTTTATTTGTCTTAGGGTGATTGTTGAGCGGGCAGGATGGGGAACTTATCCCCGCCCGGTGGCTAGGAGTCCATGGACCCCAGCGACCCACTCAGCCTGTTGGGTGACCCTGTCCTGAAGGACCGGGTCCGAGCTGAGCAGCGTGGCCTCCCGCTGCCCTGGGGTAGCAATGCCAGGCCCGTCGGACCAAGGGTCCTTCGGGCAGTTCCAAATGGTGTGGGTTAGGTCTGCCCTCCCATGGCATAGCGCACAAGAGGGGATGAAGAGGCCTGGGTGTATATGGGAGTAGAGGACTGGATTGGGGTATGAGTTGGTCTGGAGCTGTCGCCACGTAGTGGCTTGAGCTCGAGGTAGGGAAGAGTGTGGGGGAGAGTAGATGCGCCGCCTTAGTCGATAATGGTTAGTGATCTCGTGAAAGGTGACCAATCGGTCCCGGGCCGTGCGAAACTCCATCCCAGGAGGTGCGGGGTCCCCAGCCCGGTCGGTGAGTCCTCGGGCGGAAGTGTGGGCGGCCTCGTTGCCAGGAAGGGAGGAGTGCGCAGGGGTCCAGATGAGATGGACGGAATGGTGAGGAGGGTGTTTAGTGAGAAGCCGTAGGGTGTAGGGGGAAACTCGCCCCTTCATGAAATTACGGACAGCTGTTTTGGAATCGCTAAGGATTGTGGTGGCGGAGGTGTTGGTCATCGCCAGAGCAATGGCGAACTCTTCCGCCTCTTCTGAAAGTGTAGTGTAAAGAGTTGCGGAGGTCAGAAGCGAGCCTGCATTGTTAACCGCCGAGAGGGCATTAGATCTGAAGACGCAAGCACGTGCAGCGCGTGTACCTACGTTTCCGGCATTAATTTTGATGCTTGGGCAATTCGATAAAAAGGTCTATTGATCAAGTGCCCGCAAGGCCCGCAATCAGAGCCGGCTTGCTATAGAACAGCGTCTCATCTCAGACTGGGTAAAAGAAAGCGCTGCAAAGGCTGGGGCGAGCAAGTCTCTTGAGACGCGGTTTGAGTCTCGCTCAGCTCGTGCGCAGGCTGCGGCAATACTTTCTGTCACCCAGTCCCTGCAGAAATGCTGTTTCTAGCAAGCCGGCCCGGAAGCGTACGTAGTCCACGAGAATAAAATAAGCCCAAAGTGTCTCTTTCGAATGCCCAGCCTCCCGCACGATTTCGTTGCTCTCTGCCGTGCACTGACTGCGCGTGAAGCTCGCGAGAAACCGGACCGTTGTCGGAGGTAGCTCGCGCTGAAGGCGGGACAGCTGATATTGGCGACGTGCGCGACCGAAAGCGTCGCTGTGGTCGGCCTTTCACGATTGGCCGAACGCTGACTATGACGTCGGAAAGGGGATTTATCATCGACGGAAATAAGAGGAATGAAAGAACTTTAATTTTGACGGTGTTTTCAGTGTTCCTTTGAGAGCGCAATGATTTCAAGCTTCCACCATGCTAATAACACACACCATCGAACTTGTTGTTTGCAAGGTAATGACGTCACAAGGCGGAACCATAGGAGGGCGCCACCAAAACATCTTGCCGCTAATACCTACACTCTTAGAAAAAGGGGTATCGATAGTCCTCCCTTAGGGGAGGAACGGTCTTGTAACCTATGTTCCTTCAGAAAGGGAGAAACTTTCGTCCCTGAAGCAGGGGAGCAACTAGTTCCTCCGTCGCCTGCATCTCATTATGGCGGCCCTGAATCGAGCAAATCGAGCTCAATAAGGCTTACCGAGGACGCTACGTCTCTTGTACGGGACGAGAGGAGCAGCAAATAAAAGCGTAACACGAGCTTTCCGCGAACTGTGTTTATTTCTGAAGCCAGATTCCCCCACAGGTACAGAAACTTGCGTTTCGAAAGCAGTTACTCAGTCTTCTCGTCGACAGCACTGCGATGTTAATCGGAGACAACTGATACCCAGTCACTTCGCGCACTTCACGTCTTACCTTTGCTGTTTCTCGAGTCACAATTCCCTCGTCAACCGCATATCACGGAGGGATGGCAAACCAATCCGCGAAACCAAAAGCCGCTCTCAAAAGAACAAACTCGAAGCCACTGTTTATCGCGAAGCGTGAAAGAAGGTTAAATCGCTGGCCACCAGATGGCAGGGTCAAGCAGAGTAATTGCAAGTAGCTAGGCTAGGCGGCGCTACGTACTTTCCAATTCATGTTCTACAAAAAAAACTTTTATTTCCTCAGGCCACCATTCCGCTGCGGGACCTTCGGGAACCTCCACTATACACACATCACGCATACTACAAGCATCGGGTGAACATACATTGAGAGCATACACATACATCGCACATGCAAACATCAATACAACGGCACACTGACCCGCACACTACACCCGAGCTCCGCGTTTCCGTCTTTTATACTGGTCGCTTTGAACGTGCAGAATTTCTCGGTGACCGAATAAGCAATAAAAATATACCCAGCACGTTGATTTTTTTCCAGCAATGTCATACATCTGAGAGTATTTTTAATGGCTCAGGGGATGAATCTCTTATTGAAAATCAAACGCTCATTCATGCCGTAATTATTTGAAAGCCAATAAATCAAGCCGCTCCATTGCGGTTCGAAGCCATGCGTTTGTTTCGCCGCATGGCAAGTCGTAGCCTGTATTTCTAATGTAGTGTTTGTTTTTCTATTTGTGCTGTTCGCGCACGGTTGCAATTGCTGTCTTGAATTATTCTCTGTAGAGCGGATATTCACTCAGCTGGAAGTGATGCTTCACAGGCTGAGAAATCGCTTTTCGATCAACTTGAATGCATTCAAAGCCGCGACTTGCGGCAGGTGTTAAGTGTACGGAGCTACTCCGTGGCGAGCACGAAAAATTCTAGCGGTCATCTCAGCGCGCCACTTGGAGGGCAGTTTCTCCAGGAACCGTAGTATATTTAATCAGCAAAATAATGGGTAGCTTTTTTTCCCCTATTTTACCTACTATTCTTTTTCAATGCTAACATTCCAACATGTAAATATACGTTCTTTCCGTCATGATTTCGTACTGCTCAGTCCTTTCCTCAGAGAGCAATCGCTCTCGGGGACAAGACAACCTACAGTCACATTGGCCACTGTATGTTAGGAGCTTACTGTTCAGACCAGCGTTCCAACATGACTATCCGCACGTTGATCGATTGCACCTAATCCCTCAAGTGGTCTTAAACGTTTTAATGTAGAGCGGAATGTCAACCTGCGGCACCCCGCCCCCTCCGATCACGGCCCGACCAGCAGCATCAATGCCCGACAGTTTACGTCACCTCATCTTGTTGTTACACTGCTGATACGCGAACACACGGTCATATCGGCGATAATTCCAGTCTTCTGTTCACAACACACAACACTGCCATCACGATGTTGCTGCTATGTTGCTGACACGCACAAATACAGAAGCACGTTGAACGCCGGTTGCACTCGGCATCGGAAAACAGAACCGAACTCAGCACGGAAGGCACCCAGGCAGCCGGCAACAAAACCTGCCTGTCTTGGACGCAGTTCCTGCGATTCCCATGACGTCGAAACAGTTCCGCGTGGTTTACGGTCATCTTACCCAGTGTACGTGGCGCTGCTGGCACTGCTCCTGAACTTCGCTGTTTCTAGCGGCTTCGTTTGCTCGTTTGATAAAATATTAATGATAAAAACGTCAATGCAACCGAAATGTTCCGCACGTTTGGACTAGAAGACGGAATTACAGGCGGCCTTCGCTGCCGCTGAAGGTCGATCAACTCAACAGCATTTATTAAACAACGTGCGCGACCTGCTCGAAAAACGAAACCGAAAGAAGATGCGTCGGGAGGGCGAAAGCTTTCTCCCGTCTGCCTGGAGAAGGAGGAAAACGTCTCGTTCCTCCTTCTTCTCGTGTCCGCTTGGGGGCGCGTCAGTAGAAGGGAGGAAGACGCGCCGTTGCTACTTTTTCCTCCATTTTTTCTTAGAGTGTACCTTCAGTTGTTATCCTCTCAATTACTAGGCAGAGCCGTGTATAGAGAGAGTTTGGTCAATGGGAGGCGCGGGCAGAGCCAGGGCGAGCACCAAATGCATTTTCTCTTGGTCAACCAGAAGCCGAAAAGAATCTCCTAGCGGTGGTAGCGAGGAACAGTTTTAATCATAGGTATATCGTTTTAATAAGCGCGTAAGAGTTAAATGTAGTAGCCCTTCATGGTTGAAAATAGGGTGCACATGATGTTTCGATCATGATCATGCAGGAATATCTGTTTTCCTCATACAGAGTGTGACCGCTCGGACGGCAGTTTCCCGGCCTTCGGTGTCTGGCGTACGGATTATGTCGATCGTTCCGCAAGTCGCACTTTTCCACCGTGATTTTGGATGACCGTGATTGAAACATCACCTGAACTATATTTTCAATCACCGAAAGTTACTCCGACGCCCTTATTAAGTTTGTTTCTCGCGACCACCGCCAGGGTATTATTTCCGGATTCTGGTTGGCCACATTCGAATTTGTGAAGACGCCCTGTAACACGCCCAGCCCGATTTCTGCCAATGGTGCCTCCTCATTTTACTCCTATACTTCCCAATTAATGGCCAAACTCTCTCTATACACGGCTTGGTTATTAGGAGTCTGGTTTGCTGACGGCGGTGAAGGGTGTCGCCAGCTTGAGTCAGCATCGGTTACTTTTCAGTGGTCTTCCTGGAGGTGACCAGCATGACTACATTTGGAAGAGTTGAAAGGCAAATGGTTATCCAGTGACTTGGTGCATACGGTCGAAGCGTCATGGCAAGACGACAATAAAATGTGGTTCTACAAAGTGTTTGTGTGTTTGGCGGTGAAAGGATTACTACAGTGCAACATTCGCTCAACAGTGACTCTACATATCGGTGTGAGAAGCATTGCCGCTTCTAGCTTTAGGAAAACAGTCTCCTTATGGTGGTGGGAGATTGGTGGCCGGGTGCGTTGGTGCACTGCAGCTGGGAGCAGGTAGGACGAAAACTCTCGCTGCAGAACCCAGGGATCCCAGGTTCAGTGCCCTTGCCAGCACCACCTAAATAGCGAGGCATGCATAGTGAATTTACTACATCAACTACCTTCCTTGATCAATCGCAGCACGTCGATTAAACATGACTGGCGAGTCAGTATTCGGCTAGGACTCGTGGTCAATCAGTGCTTCACCGATTGAAAATTAATCCCAGCCAAAAGCAGATGCAGCAGTCATGTGCAATTTGTAAACTACGGCCTATCGGGGTAGGTGTAGTAAATTTAGTACTATCTTACTCTCCAGGTGGTGTTGCCCCAGCCCGCTTCCATCTATTTGAGCATCGTACCAATGTTCGTTCGTGTATCACAAGTCTAGCAGTCATAGTGCACTGGCTACACTTCTCCTAAACACAAACGCCTAATTTGCCTTGCTTTGGTAACAGAGAGTGGACAGAAGCCCGCAGCTCTGTGGTATAGAAGAGTTCTAATGATGGAAAGTTATGATGAAGATGCATATCACAAAGCTTTACAGTTAAGCAAATGTGTTTCATCTGTGACTACTAAATGCAACAACGTATATAGAATAGAGCTCCTTGCTCAGCCATTTCATTTAGGAATGCCATCACTGCTGCTGCAAGTGACTGGCATCTTCTGGGTGCTTTACTGGAGCATATCGGGCTGCTTGAAAATCGAGCCGAAGCAGCTTCTACGGCTATGTGGCCTCTTCCTTTTCACTCTTGTCAGCTGCACATTACTGCTTGCGCCGGCCCTTATACCACTGCTTCGTCGGCCTGTTCTGGAACTAATGGCATCATCACTGACATTGTCACTGGTCTCGGGTCTCTTGGGGTCAATACCAGTGGCGGCCCTGATGCTGGCCATTGCACTGTCCTCGTCGGCCCCACACAATCTTTTTATTGCTATTTTTTTAGAAGGCTCCCCACACAGGTAGCTTTCTGCAGTGCTTTTGCACTTCACGTCCGAAAACAAGTGAGGAGAATGTCACAAAGGTGGCCATGGCTGCAAGAAACTGCTGCTTGTTACAGAGGCAGTGATCTCAGGAACTTGAAGATTTCTCTGTAATGTAGCCAGCTCCTTTGCCTACTTCTATGCTGGCCCCCAGCAGCAGATGTTTCCTGGAACATGCAGATATTTTAAGTGGCAACTGTGCAGCAACTGCATTCAATGAATATATGCAATACATTATTAAACAATTTTAGGATGTTTCAGAATAAAATTGTGCACGGATCATATTCCTAGTAATATGATGCAGTAGATGTAAGCACACGTATATAAAATATTTAGCTTTGAAACAGTATGAGATTATCCAACATCACTTTAGAGAAAGCTAGAAATAAAAACATTCAGAAACTGACTGCCTGAAACATTTAATTTTTTTTTTGAGCATGTCAGTGGGAATGTAGAAGCCGGTAAAAGGTCACGGTGGCGAATATCTACACTACGTTTATTAAAATCACAGACCCTTTCCAAGGTTTGTACCACTTAAAGAAAAGTAACCTCTTTTTGTCGTCTTGCATTCTGGCCAGAATCTACCTGGAGGGTACTACATTTGACAAGGCATGTCAGCCAACCTCGGGAGCTGTTGCCTGAGCAAGAAACGCGAAATTTAAAGCGCTGCTAGGCGAAGACCGCTACTATGAACCACGACCAAGCCGGTCGTGCTATGATTTCGTTCGATGTACGCAGTGCTGCGACGGCCCACACACGCAAAACAAATACTAGGCGGCCGTCCCTTCCGCTAATTGTTTTGCGTGCTCCTGTTGACTTGGCAGGTTACGACCATCATCGAAGTTATATCTTATTCAAACCTGGTCTTTGAAGTTTTGGTGTTGCGATGGACTGCGGCATATGTCTTCAGGAAACTGAGGGCTTCTAAAAACGCCCGTATGCCAACGCAGAACCCGTCGTTCCGCTTCTGCTACCGAAGACTTCGAGGCGCTCGTCACACATGGTTTGGGTGCCGACGTCTCTTTGGGTAGACCAGCAGACAGATGGCCTTTTCATCGCGGCCGACGCTCCTTTCGACATCTAAAAACGCGTAAATGTGGATCGCAACTCCAACTAACGAACCGAGAGCCGAACGAGGCGAGCAATCAGCAGGTTCAGAGCCATTAGGCCTACTGGATAACTGGAGCCGTAGAGTAGGTCCAAGATAAAGAGCGCAAAGTGTGTGCGAACTATACGTTAAATACATTGTTTTCGCAATTAAACCGATGCGAAAATTGTTCCGCAAATAATTGCTGTTCTTTCTTTTTTTTTTTCGAAATGCCGTAACATTTGTTGAGCGCTGCCGACGAGAGACGGTTTGCGATCCGTAAACTAGTTTTGGGGAACTCAGTTTATCTGAAATGACATTTTGGTTAAATGCCATTTGAGTTGCCGTGTGGCACTGCTTAAATGACATTTAAACGGAATGTAATTTGACGTAAATGCCAATTTCAGGTGCCGTCTGACAGGAGTATTAGGCCAGTGGTCCAAAATGACCAGTGAAATTCGCCATAAGAAGCTCGGGACTCCAGTAACTATAGTAGCGGCTAACGCACCGAGGTGATGATAGTTTGACAAACGCGACCAGGGTTCGACACTTGCAATGCGGGAACCTCGTCTGCCTTGGGCTTAGTTTCAATCAATGCCTTGTAGGACGTTCAGGTTCAGGCAGGTGTGCAATCGCTGCGGGGTCGGGAATAGTTTATAATAGAGCCAATAAGCGAGCTACGCTTAGAGTATCGGCATTTCGTTCTCCGATCTGCTAGTTGGCACCGCCATCTTGATGCTTTATGCAGCCCAGACGACACCGCCGATAGCCACAATTCAAAAAAGCGACTTCCTGAGCTTCAGATGCGGGGTTAGGAAGCACAGCTGATAACGTTTTGCTCTGTTGCGAACTGTTTTTAACATTTCTTGCTGGAGCACAGAAAAGCGTTTTTGGCGATTTCAGACAAAGCTTCAGATAACTGGCAACCATGATTTTAAGCGCCAAGATGTCTGAAGTGTTTCTACTCTAAAGCGTAGTTTATTTAGTGGCTCTAGTTTGTAACTCTATAATTATCCGAATTACGGCACGTGGTTTGTGCATTGCAACCAAAGCCCGTGGCCTTGTGTTGGGGCCGCAGATTGAGGAAGCGAGCGCTCCTGTTTTCTTTTTCCTTATAATTTTTTTTTTGCGACGGCGTGAGCGTGGAGGAAAATACTAACGCACGTTTTGTAGGCTAAGAACGTTAAAAATTCATACTTATAAAATATAACTGTTTCATGGACCCTTTCAAAACCAAGCCGAATTTATTGAACATCGTACCTCCGTGTTTAGACTGCGTAAATTTGTGGTCTGCCTGAACATGTTGACACGATTAGATGTTGAATATGAGAAATATAGCTGGTGCAGTGCAGTGCAGTGGAAGGTTGCAACTTCCGCAGCTTTTAAAAGGCGCACTAGTTCCAAACAAAATGGCTATCATCTGGATGATCGTCGTAGACCAGCAGTACGAGGTTGGGCGGGCGACATAGTAACTCTAATTTTGTAAAGTGCGAGCAATATAAGAGCCTTACCTCATACTTTCACGTCAGGGAGGTCCAGCACGCACTTTCATTCTGAATCCGATCATTGAGGAGCTAAGAAGCTCGATTTTCACGGACTACAAGCAATGCAAGAAGATGCGCGTACAACGTTCATTCCACACAAGGGTGATTCCACGTCAGTTCATGCAATGACGGTCTGGGTCATATTTTTGATATTTTTGTTAAAAATATATACGAAAGCCATGTTCTTGGGAGGAACATTCAGCTATATATGAACGCCGTAACAATCTTTTTCGCTGAGATGTAAAATAGAGAAGCTCGAGGCGTGGAAATGTAGAAGTTTTTACGATGCTACTTTGCACAGTGGTCATTTTCTCATCGAAGCTTCATAACTTTTTTATACATTTTACAGAAGATATAAAACACATACACAAAACATTAAAAATATGAGTAAAATATTTTTATGCAAACAAAATTATCGAACGTGGCATAAAAACGCCTTTTAGATACATATTCACAATTTTTTTGAAAATAAACCATTTTATAATTCTTCACAAAACATATCAAAATGCGTGTCTTTAAATATTCTTTACGAATATATAAAGATAATATGCCCACCATTAATTGTCTTCTTGTTATTAACGCGGAAAGGCAGCTGATTTCTCAAAATGTGGCAAGATTGGGCGTCGATACTTAAAAAACTCCATCTTTTATTTTTTTAACTCCCTTGGCACTTCGCAGTGACAACCAGCGCCTAGTGCTGGTTTGCTACATTGTGAAATGAACGGAAGCGAAAATCATAAAAATAGAAGAGAGAAAGGTAAACAGGAAAAGATAGAGGGAGAAAACACACAAAACCAAAGTACTAATAAACTAAAAAAAAATGTAACGAAAATGTTTCACAGGAAATTGTCCTTGGCCATTGCTGTTCATCTACTCCCCTACAGTTTCTTCTGTAAGCGAGTAGCTGTTAGAAATTTCAGAAGAGCTTTCGTAGCTTTATACCCCTCAGCAGCAGAAATCCATGGACCAAGCAGAGTACGAATGCTTACGTCTTGTTCATTTTGTAGCCTGAGGTCTGTCTTCATAAGCTCCCTTTCACGGCTGTAGTCCTTGCATTCACACAATACATGTTCGATGTTATGTGTGACTCCGCACGAAGCACATTCAGACGACTCAGCTCTACTGATTTTATATAGGTAGCTGTTGGTGTATGCCACATTCAGTCTCAAGCGATGTAGGACCGTCTCGGCTGCCCTTGGTAGTCCTCGTGGTGCCCGAAATTTAAGTTTGGGATCGATATTGTAGAGATAGGAATAATGATGTCGAGGATTTCTCCAAAGAGAAGATGCTATTTCTTGGCCAATATCTCTAATCAAGTTATTTGCATCTGACCTAGATAACGGAATAAACACAGTAATAGCGCTCTCATGAGCGTTTCGAGCGGCTCTGTCGGCGATAACATTTCCGGGTATACCAGAGTGACCAGGAATCCACTGTATAATAAACTGGTGCCCTTTGCATGAAGCTTGGCGAGCTGCTTCGAGAATATCATGTGCAAGTTGCAAGTTAGGGCTACATTTCTTCATCGTAGAGAGGGTCTGTAGAGCAGATTTAGAGTCCACAAAGATAGCCCAAAAACTAGGACTCTCGGCTCCCACGTGTGCAACAGCTGCTCGAATTGCTGCGAGTTCCGACGCAGTTGACGACGTAACGTGGCTCAACCTTGCTTGTATGCATGAGTCCAGTGACGGAATATAGGCTCCCAGGGTTGATGATGCTGACATTGTAGACCCGTCGGTGAAGACATGTCTAAATGAGGCATAAGTTCGGTTTATGTATTCCAGTACTGTCTGCGTAATCACGGGGGCGGGCATTGTTTTCTTCGAAGCGATCCCCGGAATACTCGTTCTGATTTCTAAGTGAGGGTACCTCCATGGTGGATAGCTTGGAATTACCGCAGCTTCAAAAGAAGTGGGGATGTAATCCTCCAAGAGTGTGATAACTTGTGCAAAGCCAGATGATGGTCTCTCTGTTACAATATTTGTGAGCTGATGCTTATATGTACGAGATTTGTGACGAAGATGAGCTCTTAACGTTTCTTGCGTTCTTAAAATGGCAGGTGAAATCGCGTGTGCTTCCGCAAGAGATCCCAAATTAGAAGTGCCTTTCGGCAGCCCTAAACATGTGCGAAGAGCTTGTGCTTGAATGCTCTCGAGTTCTTTTAGAAGAGTGCGTGAGATGTTATGCATAACAGGCAGGCTGTAGCGCAGAAGTCCGAGAAATAAGGCATTATAAAGGGCAAGGAGTGCGGAGACAGAGCATCCCCATTTGGTTCCACTAATCATCCTGATTATATTGATGAAAGAGGAGAGCTTCTTTTTAAGGCGTTTTACATGGGGGCTCCAGGTCAGCTGCCTATCGAGAGTGACACCCAGGAAAGTATGTTTCGTGACATATGGAATTTTCTTTCCGTCTACTTCAATTGGGTATCTGTCCGTGTGTTTTTTTGTGAATGCCATCGCCGCTGACTTGTCCGGTGATATGTGCAGACCTCGGAGGTGTAGGTACCGTGCGGTAATGTTAATGGCTTTCTGTAGTCTTGTTTTGTTGATGTACAGAGATCTACTGCAAGTCCAAAAGCAGATATCATCCGCGTATATAGACACGTGAACGGTTTTTGGGAGAACTTTCAGGAGACCTATAAGAGAAATGCTAAAAAGCATGGGGCTGAGGACGCCTCCTTGTGGTACTCCCCTAGTAATATGATGAAGACCGGTGTTGCCGTCCTGCGTCGATATGTAAACTTCTCTTTCGTTTAGGTAATTGGCTATCCATTTGTATACACGTCCTCCAAATCCAATGGCCTTCATATCTTGAAGAATAGCGTTGTGTTCTACACAATCAAATGCCGATTTTATGTCCACAAAAACAGCTGTTGTTTTTTTATTTACTACCTTCATTTGTTCAATGCTAGTTACTAAGTCAATGACATTGTCAATGCTGCTTCTTCCGCGTCGAAATCCATTCATAGACGAAGGATATAGATCTCTATTTTCTAGATCCCATTCCATACGAGTAAGCAGCATTCGCTCCATTACTTTGCCTATGCAACTTGTTAATGCTATCGGACGGTAAGAGTTAATGTCTAAAGGAGATTTTCCAGGTTTTAAGATCGGTAGAACCCGAGCAATTTTCCATTCCTTCGGTACAGAACCCGTTTCCCACGAGGAGTTAAATATCTGTAGCAGAGCGGTCCTCGCCCCGTCCCCCAAGTGGCGTAAGGCTGAATACCGTACACCATCCGTGCCTGGGGATGACCTAAGGTTAGACCTCTCGAGCGCCATATCAAGTTCCTTTAAGGTAAAATATGCGTCAATAGCCTTGCATACACTTACGGATACATGTCCCTCTTGTGCACTGACTTTGTCATGGGGCCTTGAAGAGCAGGAAGTGATCTTGATACAGAACTCTTCGGCTACGATTGTTTCTGATACTTGGCGACTCAGACTGATGGCGCAGAACGGGTGAATTTGCTGTGGCCTTGCACGTAGGCTTCGCATTATCTGCCATGTTCGATCGAGTGGTTTTCTCGGGTCAAGGTTGGAACTGAGTGACCTCCAGCGTCTTTTGGAAAGTTTGTCCAAGTGTCGTTGAACACGTTTTTGCGCTCGCCTAGAAGCCCGCACATCCTCAACATTTTTAGTCTTCCTTGCCCGGCGTTCTGCCCGTCGACGAATGGCCCGAAGACGCTCATATTCACCATCGACTGCAGTATGAGGTTTTGTCATGTTGACATTTTTTGTCGCATGAGAAGTTGAAGAGGTTATAGCCTCAGCAAGACCTTTTGGCTCGGTTACCTCGATACATGCGGATTCCATTTTAGTTTTAAAGAGATCCCAGTCAGTGTAACAGATTGTGGTACGCCGCTTCGTGCATTGCAATCCTTGAATCGTAGTGTATGTAGGAACATGATCGCTACCGTGTGTTTCAATATCAGCAAACCACGTTGTTTCGGCAGAGAGGGTTGAAGATGCGAATGAAATATCTAAAGGACTACTCAGAGATGCCCCTCTAAAATACGTCGGACTTCCGTCATTGAGTACTACAAGATCATGTTTTAGAGCAAGGTCGAATAATGCGTTCCCTCGAGTGTTATTCTTTTTACTTCCCCATGATGCGTGGTGACTGTTGAAATCGCCCGTCAGAATATGAGGGGATGGGGTTTGCTGTAGGATAGTATCGAGCCTTTGAACGTCGAAGGGTGCTCGAGGGGGTATGTAGCCAGCAATAACCGTGAAGGAAACTTCTGCTTTCCTAATAGTTGCTGCGATATACTCATTTGTAGGGTGTGGCGGGATGTTATGTTGAACAAATGTCAGATCCTTCCGAACGCCGAGTAAAACTCTGCTGAGCTCATTTCCTCTGTAAGAATGGTACAGTTCATATCCTGATAACCTGGTGTTGTGAGACACTCGCGACTCTGAAATCGCAATAACAAGAAATTGATATTTAAATACAAATTGACGAAAGTCCGACAGTCGGTTTCGAAGTCCTCTCGCGTTCCATTGAAGGATGGTGGCTTTACCACGAAGCTTCTCTAACGACACCATAGCTTGATAAGTGGAAGTATTGCATCAATCACAGTTAGTAGTGCTTGGGATAGGGGAGACTCCCATGTACGAAGGATATTACGGATGACATTGATGATTGTTTGAAGCTTGTCTCCAGTAATAGACGGTTGATCTCTGGCTGGTGCCTTTGATTTGTCCTGCCTGGGTGGCCTGTTTTCTTTGACTTCTACATCAGAATTTGAAGCTGAATTGGGGAGTCTGGGAAATTCGTTTTCATTGTTCAAGTCCAAGGTGGAGACTTGGGCGTCTTTTGGCTTCGCATGTGTTTGGACCTGTCTAACGTTTGACTGCTGTGTTGACGAGGAGGGTTGTGGATCTTGAATCCCATCCTGTAGAGGTTGGTGAACTCCCAGATCTTGTTTCGTTTTTGTTCCATCTGTTTTAGGGCGACCTTGGGACATTTTCTCCTTGGATGATAGTAGGGCCACTTTTGCTGTTGTGTACCCAACTTTAGCTTCGCTCTTGTACTGATATATTTTCTTTTCCCTTTGGTACACAGGGCACAGATGGGATGTCGAGTCATGTGCTTTACCGCAATTTGTGCAGAGCAGGTCAGCCGCTTCACACTTCAGGCGGTCGTGTGCTCCTCCACAGCGAGTGCAGCGCACGTCCTTTGTGCAGGCGGTTTGGACATGTCCGAAACGACCGCATTTCCAGCATTGACGTGGTTTCTCTATGTACGGCTGCAACTTGAACCTTGTGTATCCCACGGTGACATATTCTGGTAGTGTGTCCGTGCTGAAGACGACTTTGACAGACTCAGATTTACCCAGTCGAGCAATGGAGATGACGGGTGCAGTGGCACGGACTGCCGATTGTAGCTCGGCTTCGGTAATGTCTACTGGTACCTGGTAGATCACTCCGGCCGCCGATTCTCGTGGAAGTGGTTCGTAAGCGGTGACAGGAATTCCACCTAATGAGGTGAGTCCAAGAAGCGCTTTCGTGGCTTCAGTGTTTCTTGTGTCAATCGCCAGCACGTTGAGTCTTCGATTTGGCCTAACCAAGATGACCCCATCTGGAGCAGTCATTTCAAGTTTCTCCGTAATCTTCATCGGGTTAATTGTTGCAATCATGCTTGCTGGATCTTTGGGCTTGATTATTACTGTAAGGCGGGGATGAGCCTGGTTCATGGTTTTGACTGTCTTGCTGCTGCAGTCTGAGCTAGTTGATGGTTTGCGTCTCTTTCGGCCCAGGACCATTTGATATGGCTCTGAATTCATATCTTGATCGTCAGAGATACTTTCGTAGTAGGATATGGTGCTTGAGGAGCTCGACATACCCGTTGAATCCTGTTCCATTTCGGTTGGCGTGGGGGCTTGGCCGGAAGGAAGGCCCTCCGCGGCCATGGTCGGTGAGCGATGCGTCAAAATAGAAGGTCGTATGGTTTTTTCCTGGCCCGAGCAGTGAGAAACTTGATTAAAATCAAAATATAGCGAGACGCTCACAACAGCAGTGAAAACAGAACAGACTTCTTCTTCCTCCTTTTGTGGAAAGTGACTACATTGAGTTCGCAGGTGTCAAAGAGGAATCCCATACCATTTAGCTCCGCGACGTATCGTCCACAACAATTGTTTTTTTTTCTGTGATAATTGTAAAAAAAGAAATAAAAACATCGCAAAATGCTTGACAAAAAAAATGACCGCATCTCCACGTGGTGAATGATGTTGATTGGGGCGAAGCTCGGGTGGTGCCGATGATACTGATTTTGGTTATAGGTACTGCTGCTTGCTGTCGGCGTTGACGCTCTGCCGCCGCTTCCCGAGCTCTCAACTCCGGGTCCGCTTGGCGTTTTTGACGCTGTGCAGCAGCTTCTCACACCCTGGTCCCCGGAGCAGCTTGCTGTCTACGTAGACACTGAGACGCTGCATGCCGAGCTTTTCGGTCCTTTTCATTCATGGCAGTAGGAGAATGTGCGGTTTCCTTCTTCTTTTTTTTAAGCAGACAGATGGGATGGCATCTCAGAACCCCCTACTCTTTTTTTCTTCTTTTTCTTTTTTCATAATTGTTTTTCATCTTTTTTTTCAATTTTTTTTGCCCTACACGAGCACGTGAGCATGTCACGTGCTCGTGAGCACTGTGATCTCACGAGCAGAAGCACGAGCACCCGACGCCGGCCTACGGCGGACGGACACACGGACATGGCTAGCCCCTAAGGAGCTTCGCCCCTAAAAAAATAAAGGTACACCCACACCAGAGATCGAACCCGTGCCCGCTGCGTTTGAAGCGGACGTCTTTCCACTGCGCTACTGAAGGAACCCCATGACGCGTAGTAATGGGTAGACTGTATGTCGGAAGTTTGCTGCTGATTTCCCCTCAAATATGCACTCCCGGCTCGAAGTCGGGCAGAAGTCGGGCCACATTCGCACCTCGTAAAGAAACCGTACGCGTGCGTATTCAACTCGAAGTACGCACTTAGTGCTTGACGTTTGAGCGAGCGATGTCTTCAGCCAGGAGAAGGGACAACGGCTCGGCGACGTCTTCGTGCAATCGGCTTGCTGATCGGGCGTGTCGTACGGGATGGATATCAGTTCTTTTGATCGGTCCGAAATTTCTCTTTCGAAGAAAGACAGAATTCGCCGGTACCGTGAACGACAGTTGTGAAGTAGAGGTCCAACGCCCGTCGTCCGCTGCCATCCGCTAGTCCCACGATACGCGAAACGACGCCATGTTGAGAATTATGCAGGGAACGCACAGAGTGCTTCCGGGTTGTCTGTGCCACCTTTTTTTTCAATCAACGTATTTTGCAGCTTTTTGGAAGCCACAAAAAATGGGTTTCATATTTTTTTATTTTTAATATTGACTGTGAGCCTTCGGTGACCCATGACTTTGATTAAATTTGGTGGTCGCATCGATACCTGTAGAAAACGGCCCGTGACCACGGAAAAGAGAGTGAGTGCGACTCAAACCGGCCAGCTCTCGATCGGCGGTTTTCGGGCGGAAAGAAACCGAATTTCGAGCCGCAAATTCTGACCTGGGTAGATTGGGCTCTCATATGACACGCACAACTAAAAACCTCGGCAAGCATAAATACCCTGTCAGTGTCCCTTTAACTAACTTGTGATGGCAAAACATTGTGTAACGTATGACCTCCGAACAGGAAAAGCTACGACAAACCTTTACTCGGAGCGAGCCGACGTCTTCGTCATAGCGGCTTTGCCGCACAGCACCAAACATTTTGAGCGTGTAGTTATGGCATGTATTTTATATTTTTCAAACTATTTTTTTTTCAAAAAGGGGTGAGATATAACTGACGCGAAAAGGGACTTTGAGCTGGAATACTATTAATTAGCTTACAATTCCCAAAAACAAAACGGCCCCACTCTGCAAATTCGTCAACTATGCATACATAAGCTTTAAACTCCCAGTTGCGCAAGTGGCCATGTATACATCCGGCCTCTCGGGATATGATGACTTCCACAGATGAGATGCCTGGATTCCTCTCACAGGTTTTACGGTGGTCCACTCTGCTTGCTTCACCGCATGAAACTCCTCGAACCCGTTCCGCAGACAGGTGGAACATGCAGAGATTTGTTACTTTTTCACGTAGCACTTCCACAAAGTCTTTAGCGGTGACAATCGTTGAGTTGAGCGAAGATCTCAAGTTGTTGAGCGTTGCGTGGTGTTTAAGAATAACATCTACTCCATCACAAGCGTTTTTCCGTGTCCAGTGACTGAAAAGATCCATCCTGCCGAATAGTACGGCTTTCGAGACAGTTCGTGCAATTGGAAGCGATTCTTGAAATGCGCCGCTTCTGAAATAAAATTAAAAATATTTCAGAAGAGTCTGGGTAATGTTCATCAACATACTCTTCTATGGCCTCTGTGGCTAAAAGAGCGTGAGCTGTGTCATGTGTCATGTCATCGCTGACAACTGCCAAAGCTTTGCGTTCCTTGCGTGAATGCAACCACACATGGGAAGAGAGACACTTGAGTTTCCTTTTCAATGAAAACTCTGCACTTCGGTTGGAAAGACTATTGTCCAATTTTCCGCAAAATCGAAGTGGGACATCCCTGCCTTGGGAGGTAAGGTGGTTCTTGTGTCACGTATCAGGCTTCGTTGAAGGTCACGGATGTAAGAATGCCTCATTTACTTTTTGCTCCATGACTCCAATTCCCGCAGGAAGGCGCAAGTGTCCATAACCTTTCTGACGAGTTCGCCGGCGTCCCATAACGCGAAACAGATCTCTTCGTCTTCGTCAAAATGGAGCGACTGCAGCGAGATGGTCTGCATTTTTGGGCACTTTTCGCAACGGCGCAGGAAGCAATCGTTCTGTGGAGCGCTGCAGAGGTAGATGCGCTTGAGGTCGTCTTCAGTAAATGTCTTCGTTGAGGCATTTGTTATTGCCGTTAAAAGCAACTGAAAATTGACGCAATATATGCATGCGCACACCTCGTGCTCGGGACTCTTTTTGAGCCATTTTAGTCATAGGGAATAAAATTTGGAGATGCCTATAGTTCTCGATGGGGATGGTCCTTCCTACACAGCTGGTAAGCTTCCTTAATAGAGCGGGTCATAAACCTTTTTACGACTTTGGTCTTGTTGTCTTTGATCATGGCTTTGACGATGTCCTTTTTGTTGGGGCTTTGAACAGAACGTGCGAGGTCTTCGCGTGTGTAGTACTCAATTGCAACCTTCACGTCTTCGGCATTCGGCTTTTTCCCCATGTAGGGATCAGGGTTGCCCATACACCACTTTTACGCTTCAGTTTTCTTGTTTGATCAATCATGTTGGCAGTCGCTTCCGGCACCAGACGCAATATTTCTTCCTTCGAGATGCTTGGTGGCAGAAGTGTGTACGGTCGCTTGCGTTCCTAGTGGGAGCTGCATGCCTTCAGCGCTTCGCGGAGCGCGTCAAACCACACCGTGCAGTGCTCACGACTGTCTTCGCCGGTTTTCACGTCATAAACGCTTGACAGCTTTCTTCTAATCGAAGAACTCACTTGAGCTCGGAACAGCAGGACTTTCCACTCTCTACGATAGAGTCCCGCTTTCCAGCTTTTGACGCTTCCATGAACGCGACGTTATGCGGCAAAGCCAATATAACGAAGACGTCGGCTCGCTCCGAGTGAAGGTTTGTCGTAGCTTTTCCTGTTCGGAGGTCATATGTTACTCAATGTTTTGCCATCACAAGTTAGTTCAAGTCACTGCAAACTGCCAAAGGGAGTTTAAAAAAAATAAAAGATGGAGTTTATTTTTAATATCGACGCCCAATCTTGCCACATTTTGAGAAATCAGCTGCACTTCCGCGTTAATAACAACAATACAATTAAAGGTGGGCATATATTTTTTACATATTCGTAAAGAACATTTAAAGACGCGCATTTTGATATGTTTTGTGAAGTATTATAAAGGATGGTTTATTTGCAAAAAAATTGTGAATATGTCTTTAAAACGCGTTTTTATGCCGTGTTTGATCATTTTGTTTGCGTAAAACTATTTTATTAATATTTCTATTTTTTGTGTATGTGTTGTATATCTTCTGTAAAATGTATTAAAAACGTTATGGTGACGTGAAAGCTTCGATGAGAAAATGACGACTGTGCAAAGCAGCATCGTGAAAACTTCTCAATTTCCACGCCTCGAGCTTCTCTATTTTATATCTCAGCGAAAAACAATTGTTACGGCATTCATATATAGCTGAATTTTCCACCCACGAACATGGCTTTCATATATATTTTTAACAAAAATATCTAAATTATGACCCGGACTATCATTGCATGAACTGACGTTGAATCACCCACAATCAAAATCGTCGTTCTCTGAAGACGATAAATGGGAGCTAGTTCCGAGGGTGCGCTGTGAGCAAGGTCCAACAACATGGCGCCCCCTGAATGCCCCCGATAAACGTTTATCGAGGCGTCTTGGTCACTTGGAGCTTTGTTCTCACAGCAGGTTCTTCTTTACCATCGAGCTGAAAGTGATCGAGAAAGCACTCATATTGAACAATCCCTCGCGTGCCGTTGACTTGCGAAAGTGACGGTGACCTACAAAATACTAAGTTTATTACCGCCATGTTGGTATGGCAAAACCTAAACTGCTATACGAGCCATTAGATGGCACTGAATTTCGGAAAGGGTCGAGTTGCTTTCGGCGACGAACCAGCTAGGTTGGCAGCGTGGCAACGAACAACTCAGAGAGCCAATATTACAGAGTCTATCCAACTGCTCAATGGGGGTCACGTGGTTAAGGGGTCGCTTTTGCTATACCAGCTACAGGTAACGAACGCGTTGGTCGTCCACGAGCGTCTCCGCCTTTCCGCCTGCTTTCCTCCTAGCCACGCGCGGCGCATGCGCATTTGCGACCAATCTCCGATGGAGGCGTCCGCCATTATAAACTACAAACGCTCCCCATGGTTTGAGTTGGACCCTCTCTATAATCTAGGCTCTCTACGAACAATAGGCGACAGAGGCGACGCCCCCGGCGTGCTCCATTGCCTATTTGGTGACCCGTGGCGCAAAACTAACTGTGCAGGAGGACGCTGGTTTCTTCTCTTTTTTATTTTTTGTTTTGTTGTATACTGTCGTTTTTTAGAAAACGAGTAGAGATTTAAGAAAAAAGTGTTCCCTCAATGGGTCTTCTTTTTTTGCCTTTCCATGCAGCCAATTCAAGTAACGAGTGCCATCATGTGAAGAAGATGAAATCGTATTGATGCCACGCTATGTTGATTCCGAATAGAGAGAACAAAGAAGAGGCCACCACCAGCTCGAGACTTTCGCGCCTTCCTCGTGGAAACAGGCTGTTCGATCTGCTGAGTTCGTTTCTGTAGGGCGGCATTTCACTCCTCCGTACATTCAGTCAAACCGACCAACACTCCAATTTTACTCCATGAAGAAGATACTGAAGATCCGGGAGAACAATGCGGACCTTAGGGAGGGGCCAGAGCAATTCCCGAAAGGTGCACCGGGTGACAAATCGACCAAGGAACCGTTGTTTGAACACCTCCCAGCCAGTACCACCAAACCCGCAAGGAGACAATCGGGCGAGAAATCGGCCAAGAGCCCGTTGTTTGAATACCGCCGAGCCAGTGTCTACCAACCCGCAAGAAGAGCATCGGGCGAGAAATCGGCCAAGGACCCGGTGTCTGAATACCGCCCAGTGAGCACCACCCAATCCGCAAGAAGACCGTCGGGCAAGATCTCGAGGCATAGGGTCAGGCAGATGAGTGATAAGGTGAGTACCTACCAGTGTTGGCGGTAACGCGTTACAAATAACGGTGTTACTTGGAACGCGTTACACTTTTCTGTAACTTTGTAACGTACTTGTTTCATCTTTGCATCATTAATGAATAACGTACCTATGTTACTTATTTTCAGTAACGAGCAACGTAGTTACGTTAATCGTTACACCTTCTTCCCAAGACTTAAAAAAATTACACTTTCAATTTATTTCGCCAAGTCATATAAATTCTTGCATTTTTCGAGTTTTTATTCGCGTTGTTCTCTCGCGAGTATTCAGGTGGAACCGTAAAAAGATGAAGTAATTATGTTAACTTTATGGATCGACATACTGATCGATTTTGTCTTTCGGTGGTCTTTGTTCCACTCGATCGGTAAGATTTCATTCATCCAGACATTTTCAAATATTCCCCCTGTACATGGCTTACACATGACATGATCGCATCTTACCAGTCGTCATTCCTACTTGTTCGTTTTTCAGAGAGGAGAAAAATTTGCTGGCACTTCAATATATCCTGCAGACGGTAGCCGTGCAGCAGTAATGTTTTTCACTATGGCCGCTGTTATAACGACACGATAGACCATTCGTGCAATTAGATAAAAAGGAAGCACAATAGGCGCATGCAGGGAGAATTTAGCATGGTGCTTAGCTTGTTCACCATTCTTGCGCACATGGTATTTTTCAGGTCCTACCGTATTTTGAGAGACGTCATCGGCTGGGATCATTCTAGCCTAACCGAACTAATTCATTCTAATCCAGAGCTAGGTTAGAATGTACGTTCTGATCAGTGCCTTAGTGCGTAGGCTTTAGGAATGGCCCTGAACACAGAGAGGCAATCACTGAATGCAATTTACAGAAAAAGCTCGGCTAATATGATGGTGCTGGAAAACCTTTTTTACCTAATATTAAAGTCTGTGATGCGAAACGGACATTGCGCTCGTGTCATATATGAATAGCGCATTTACATCGTATCTAAGTGACACACACAATGTCCAAAGCTGCAAGATCTTCAGTGCAAGATGTGCATTTCGCGAGCGCAAACCGAAACAGATGTCCTGCCCCAAACCCAGCGCTCCTCGAGGCGGATTCCCTGCTAGCGCGGAAGTCAAATTTGGTGCGTGTGACCCCTTCACCGCCAATGAGTCGTTGGCGGCGAAAGGAAACGGAAGGCGATAATCTAGCTCCTCCATTTAGTTACTCTAGCTTCGCTTAAATACCCCCGGTAAAATTCACGCTTCTTGTTTCCTCCAAGTACCGACAGCCATTGTTGGAAGGACGCGCGAGACGCGTCCCTCGAGCGAGTGTACTGTCGCAGTTCGCTTCCAAAGGCACCCCATTTGAGTGCTGTGTCGCCGCCATTTGCTTCCAAGGGCTGCACGATCGAGGCTGAGTCATTTAACGCCACTTGCAAGGCAAGCCCGTAACGGGAGTTTAGCCTCGCTTAGGGCCGCTTGGTGTGTTTTTGTTTGTCATGCAAGTAGCGTCAAATGGACCAAAGCACAAGGCCCGCACCTCGTGCGGCTCTTGGAAGCAAATGGTTGCGTAGTACTGAAGGGAGCAAACCTTGAAAGAAATAGCAGCGCGGCACTCATTCGAGGGACATGTCTTGCCCGCTCGCGCACAACAATGACAGTCAGTACTTGGAAGAAGCGCGAATCGTGCATTTTATGAAGGGAGGGTTTAACCTCGCTTAAAAATCCCTCGATAAAACTCATGCTTCAAAAGAACACACCAAGAGACTCTAGACTCGCTCTTTCTATTTGTCCCTGGTTTGGCGGCCGGTTCTGGCGGATTTTGCGGACTTTCCCTCTATATAGGAGGCTATAACTAAGATGTGGGGTTCTGCCGGGCACTGTTAGTGTATTAGTAGGGATATGAAGTGAAAGATAAGTGCCAAAGGAAAGGAGGGGAACGACCTTTCGACCAAACGGTCATCTTCAGGTTCGTTGTTTCCCTCCATTCCTTTAGCACTTATCTTTCACTTCATATCCCGGCTATAACGAACCACTAGCTTGTTCTAGTTGACACTACTTTCTAGCTTCGAAACTGCACCTCCCCCCCCTCCCCTCTACACATTTCTAACGCTCATCACCCAAGCATAAACTTCTGAGTCACTGGGCTTGGGGGGGGGGGGGAATGCGCAGCGTCTGATCATCCGCAGAAGGGAGCAAGCGCGCATGCTCGAAGCGTGCTCCCCAACCGAGCAGAACAAAGATGGCAGCACGCAGAAGGCGAATATTGGAGGGGTCTATATCCATCAGGCTACGTGTAAGAAAAGCCAAAGTCCACGAAACTAACGCCTTTGCTGTGTGTTTTCAGGACATCTCCAAGCTGAAGTCCTTTTCACCACCTTCAAGCAAGACCATGACGGAACGTGAACTCATGAGCAACCCAATGTTTCTGTGTGTTCCGTCCTGTGCGTGAGCGCCTTTATCATCGTAATAATCGTGATCCTCGGTGCGCTCAGGGGCCACAGGAGAAAAACAGAATACTGCGAGACGGAAGACTGCCGCATTCACGCCGTCATCTTGAAGGAGGCCATGAACCCTGCGGTCAATCCTTGCGAAAATTTCTACAAATTCGTCTGCGGCTCCTGGAAGAGCTTACGAGCCATAGAGACGACTTCCACCGCGGATGACGTCACCCTCAGAGTGTACGCATCTGTCATTCAAACGTTGCTTCGAGAAGACCCCAGCCAAACCTGCCGAAGAAGCTCTTCCGGACATGCAACGCCCCAACATCTTCGTACAGGAAAGACGTGGCGATTTTCAAAGAGCTAAAGGAGGACATCGGCATTTTGTGGCCAGAAAAACGTCAGACGTTCGTACATCCATTGGACCTGCTCTTAAAGTTGTCCATCAGGTGGAACTTTAACTTCCTCCTCAATGTTCGTGTCATCCCGGCGTCAAGGCGTCGGAACAGGACGCTGGTATTCAGCGAGGGCACCATCGCCGCCAGCTTCCAGAAACCGCTGGTTAACAACTTTTCCATCACCGCTTACCAGAGATACATGCAGGAGCACTACAGGATACTCGGCGCATCTCCGGATACCAATCTGCGAGAGCTTATGGCGACTGAACGTGGTATTCTCGCTGCCGCACTATACGTTAGGCAAGGGTGCCCGAGCAACTGGCCGTTCCACTCCAATCGATGCAAAACTTCACTCCTACGGTCGAACCGAAGCAATGGCTCCAGTTCCTCAACAACCATTCAGAGCCGGAGCCTCCCTTCACGCTGGAGCAGATCGTCATTCTTGAAGACGCCAGGTTACTTCGCAAGATCGGAGAGCTGCTCAAGAACCACCCCGCAGAGCAGCTCGTCATCGGCATCGCCTGGATCTTCATTCAGTCATACCTTTGGGCGGTCTCAAGCTCCCCCACAATTCGATTCGGTAAAGCCGATGTCGTCAAGCGTTACAGACCAGTCGTATGCTTGGAGTACATGAACGCCGCTTTGGGCTTGCTGGGGGCGACAGAGTACCTGCAGGCAAAGTTTTCGAGAACTGCGCAGCTCAATGTTGATGACATGGTTCGTAATCTCACAAGATCCGCCATGTCCAAAATTCATTCCTCGCCGTGGATTGACAACAAAATCAAAATTCTGGCATTGGACAAGTTAGAGGACATGCACCTCGACGTCTGGCCGATCGACGACGACTTCGGCGGCGAGACGTCATCATTGTTATACAGCCGGCTCGGAAACATGACGGACTCGTTCACCGAAAACCTCGCGACTGTCACAGAAAACATGCGCGCACTGATCAAGCTGGAGCCCATCAAAGCCATTCATTCGAAACAGATAGCGCCGCCTTCGGGCTTCCTTTCTTACCTCTACCATCTCAATCAAATCAGCGTAGCCCCTGGAGGCGTTGACGCTCCCAGGTTCTACGTGAACGGCACGCTCGCCATGACATACGGTGGCATTGGGATCTCGCTAGCAAGGCAGGTGGTCAAAGCGTTCGATCCATTGGGAATAACAATTGACGACCGTAGTAACGCCGTGAAATGGGTAGACTCAGCCATCTTATCAACGTACGCGGCCAGAGCGAATTGCAACATGACTGGCGAGTCTGTTTTTCCCAGCGTAGTGGCACTCGAGGTGTCTTACTCGGCCCTCAAGCAGGCTGTTGAGGACCAACACGTGCCTTTTGCAGATTTCCGACTGCGGGCCTCAAGGAGTTCACCGAAAACCAGATATTTTTTATCACACATTGCAACGGACTGTGCTCTCTGAGTCGAGAGGATAGCGAGAACGAGTGCAACGCGCCCCTGAAGCAGTTCCCCCTTTCACAGAAGCGTTCAAGTGTGCCGTGGGCACACCGATGAATCCGTTAAGCAAATGTGTTTTCTTCAACAATTCACCCGCATAATAGCTTTTTTTCGTTTCTGTAATTTATTTGATCTCGTGTTATATAATTTAATTTGTATCTCAGTAGGATCCACAGAAAATGCTGATTGATGACGGATTGCGCGGTGTGTTTTAGTCGCCTTATTAAAACGACTTCAGATTTTGCGTGAAATTTCTAACTTTGATTGAAGGATGAGTGCGCGTTAGCACGCCCTTATTTCTGTCCGACCGCGTAAAATATACTATATTAACGCAGACGAAGGGGCAAGACTGACAAAAGATGGCGTTTGTTTTTTAGGCGTTGCCTTTTTTACATGTAGGATTGACACTCAAAACAGAAAGTTACATTTCGGAATAATGCGAAAAAACTAATAGTCATACCATTATAGGTATATAATAGCGAGTTTTAGTATTGTGCACACGATCAAACCTAAGCACTGTGCGTTTGAATTTGCTTCTATACGCAATACTAAAACTCTCTGATAGCCACATAACCAGACTAAAACACATGCGCGCTATTTAATTTTGTTTTTCTTAACGCGAGCATTTCCTAAAACATTTTACTAAAATGCGGTAGCGGATCGGTCAACAACTCCAATAGGGGACACTTTAAAGTTAGTTGAAGTATCCGTTTAAAGTATCTGAACATCCAGTGATTCACCGCAACCATGAGCTGCGTCTCACGCTCGACTCGTTCACACACAAACGTTAACTCGCTTGGAAAGGAAGTGACTTGGATGTCGGCGGCGGAATGTTCTTCCGTCATTCCATTTCGGTGTTGAGGGCAACCTTCCTTGGACAGTGAAAAGGACTGTGTTACGATGGACGGTACACCAACCAACCTCATCTTCAAAACGAGCTTGTGCGCAAAGCGAGAGTTATTGCTTCGAAAATAGCCCGAGAGCCAATGGTCGCAAGCGGACTTCAAAGCAGAAGCCGCCTCGGTTGCCGATAAGGGCAGCGCTGCTCCAACACTCACGCCGTCTCCCAAGAGCGTTCCTGTGTTTTTCCAAAGTTTTTTCCACTCGAACGTTTTACTTGAAAACAATTTGTTCTTCTACTTATATCTTTCTTCACCCCACTAGAAATATAACGGGCTGACTGAAAAAATTTAGACCACGCATCAATGCCCATGCACAACCTTTGTTTTTTGCCTTGCTGTGTAAAACAGACAATTCTTTCTTCTTTGTAGAATTTTGCTTTGATTGTTAAAGGCTTCCATAGCAGCAGTAACTTAAATTTCAGCTTTTGCGCTTGATTTCTTTTTCATTAAAACACTCATCGTTTGTTAACTGTATGAAAGATGTGATAAAATCTCAAAGATGTTTCAACGTGAGTTACTTGAAAGTCATAAAGCTGGGGCCACACTGCTCATAGATAATTCAAAATGAAGTCTGGCAGACATCAGACACCGCCGGTACGAATGCCGCGTGCCAATTTTCTCCTTGAACTCGTTGCCATGCGGCATTCGAAGCACGGATTTCGTGGTGATAGAGGGATAAGAGGTGTATTTGCTGGAGAGGTGTGTTTTAGGGAATCTCGTGGTGTCTTGCATTCAAATCTGTTTGCAGACTATCTTTTGTATAATGCATAAGCAGTGTGACCCGGCTTAGAGGTGTTGGAAAGAAGTCTAGCAGACAATAAAAATAGCATACGCGATACTCAGGGACAACTTTTTCTGATATTTAACCCTACAATGCATGACTTTTTATATATTCCTGAAAAATATTTTCTCGGTCTATTGCACCGAAAGAAACTACGAAAAATTAATAAAAAAATTCCAGCTTTATTTTTAGCCTTTGAAATCAATAAAACATGCGTGTATCATATATGATACACCATGCATTTGGGGTACTATCGGTTATGAAAAGCATAAAAGCAATTATTTTTCTTGTTGATGCAAAGAGCGACGCCACACTTGTCGCATTTCACAAACGTGAGCGCCGGGCACTGTGGAAGTTTGCAGCGCTGTCTGGTGTCCATCCACTGAGGCCAGTGACTGAGCTGGTCAAGCCGGATGTCTTGTGGAGGAACGTGCGTGGCAGGCCCTTTCTTCTTTTTTGCTTCGATTTCGCGTTGTAGCTCTGCTGACGGTCTGCCTCGTTTGGCTACCATTTCTCCCTCTTTTGCGAGGCATTGGGCAACCTCCTTTCGAAATGTTGCAAGAGGTGTTGCGGCAGAGTCGCCTCTACTTCTTTTGTAGAGTATCCACGAGTTCACCATGGTGAGGTCAATGAGGTGATAGAAGAGCTTGAAGTACCACTTCCTCGATCGCATGGCAATCTTGTACCGACCCATGAGTCCATCCAGGAGGTCCACCCCACCCATGTGGAGGTTATACTGGACGATTATGTTGGGGCATTCAACTTGGACCTTGCTTTTTGTCTTGCGATCATATCGCTCCACTTGTCCCTTGGGCTCCGCTCCCACGAACGTAGAAAGAAGCGTGACACTCTTGTTGTCTTTCCAGACGACCGCGGTCACATCAACTCCATCAACGCAGGCAACATTCTCCACTGTTGTCCCCCTTTCATTTCCTTTCAGTTCTTTTTCAGTGGGGAGCTTGCAGTTTGGAATGCGGTTTCTCCTTACGGTGCCCAAAGAAAGGATCCCCTGTTTTGCAAGGTAGACCATAACCTTTGGTGAAGTGTAATAATTGTCAAAATATAGCTTGTGGTTAGCGTTCCTTGGGATCTGCCTGCTGAGCCTCACGACAACGTTTCCAGTAGCACCGAGGTCTGGCTCCGCTGGTCTCCTTTTTGACGGACAGTTTTCCTGACCGGTGTAGATTTCCACGTCATAAGCGTATCCGGACACACCACTGAGCACAAACAGCTTGTAGCCCCACTTGTGGGGTTTGTTGGGCATGTACTGCTTCAAGAAATGTCGGGCTTTAGTGCTGCACATTTGTTCGTCGAGTGAGAGACATTCTTCCATGGGAACAGAAAGAAATCTTCTTCTCAAGGCTTCAAAAATTGACCTGATTTTGAAAAGCCTGTCTCGTGTTTCTTTACACGGGTCCATTTCTTCGTTGTTGCAGAAGTGCAAGAACCGCCTTATTTTTTCAAAGGTGTTCACTGACATTATAGAAGATATTGTCTTGTTTCCGAGCTCTGAGTCCCAGTAGTCTCGAACACTCGGCAGGTGCACCAGGGACATGTAGATGCAGATTCCCAGGAACTTTCTGACATCGCTTGGCGTCACCTGAGTTGGCTTTCCAGCGTCGACTTGCACGCTGTAGAGTGAGGACTGTTCGGAGATGAATGCTATCAGCTGGTCCGTAAAAAAATATCGAAAAAACTGGTACGGTGTTTCCAGCTTCAATATCTCCGGAGGCAAATCTGAGTTTCCTCGGAAAATTGTGCACGTTGTGGGGACAGAGAGCGGTTTTTTCTTCCACTGCAATGTTTCTCCACTTCTGGTACTAGAGCTTTCAGTGACATGAGAGACACCTGGGACTTCTTCGTCGCTGCTGGCGGAATCTTCGTCCTCTTCAAGCTCGAAATCTGAATCATCGCTTGCTTCGCTCCCCTCGGGAAAAAGAATATCTTGGATTTCTTCATCCGAGAGGCCATTCGCCATGTTTGCACTGCGTAGCAAAAACAACAGTTATAGCGTGTGTTTAGAAAAGAAAACAAACGAACGACCGCGATAGCGCGGGGGCCTTTGAAGGGACCGCACCAGTTAATTTCTGAATATGTCATGCTGTAATTTACCAGAACGGTGCAGGTAGATGGTGTGTTTATTATTTCAAAGTTAGAAAATACGAGCTTACCTGAATAAAAATCAAAGCTTTATCTTTCTTTTTGGACGAACGTTCAGTTTGTTTGTAATATATATTCCACCATTTGCCAAAATAAATGTCCCAACGTGTCATTTGATGGTTCCATGCGAGTTAGATTTATCCCATAGGAACATTGTTTTTAATTTTTATTTTTACTAGGTGAACTCATCCTTGTATATTCTCATAAAAATGCATCGTCTAACTACACATCTGTGACACATCACAGCGCAATCTGTTGAGAAAGCGACACATGCGGCTCCTTCAATGTGCCCACGATGATATAGGCAAAAATGGGTATTTTCATTGCCTCGCAAAATATTCCCACATTCCAGAGTGTTTTCCCTGTCGAAAACAAAGCGCTGCACAAGCTACTGCTGCGTACATCATCGTTATAAAATAAAACGGGCCATGCCAGGCAGTAAAGCAAAAGTACAAAAAACTTTCCCTAAATGCATAACGTATCATATCTGGCACAAAGCTAGTTTCGCGTACCAAACACTCTTCTGGCGACAAAAGCGGAGATAAACATCTGTCCGGTGAAAAGTAAAGGTGAAGCTTCTCAAATATATTTTTTTGAGGTAACAAGCTTACCGAATGCAGCGCCGAGACGCTCTCGTTGTTGACGACTTCCCGTGCAAATTGGCGCGAACGCTGAACTGGAGTATCGGCAGAACAACAGACAAGTGGCGGCACCTAGGAGCGCCTAACTGCACTAGATGGTCCGCGGTCTGTATCAGATCTGATCCACCATGCATTCGTGTCATGTCCGACAACAGATCCGGCGAAGTGAACATATTTTTGGTATGTATCATAAGTGATACACCATGCATTGTAGCGTTAAGAGAAAGTGAAGATTGCGCGTGCAGAGTTTTGATCAGCTATCAAGGCGCGTGAGCGCACGGCTACCCATAGATTTGACTTCAGCGTTGGAGTAGCCGGCGCCATTTCAAGGGTGCCGAATTCTCCATAGCACCATTTATTTCCCTTCTTCTGACTTCAGCGTCAGAAAATGTCGTTCCGGATTATGCGGAGAGCATGTGAGAGAGAGGAATGGAGCAGGCGCAGTTTGAGGGAGTGATCCCATTCCACCCAGAAAACAAAGCCTGCCCCCCCCCCCTTAACGTCATCACTAGTGGCGAATTGTTCCCCAGCTTTCCCCTAGTGCGACACGAATTGCTCGAACCGCGCCCAGCTCGAAACGGTCGAGCAACCCGGACAACTCGGAGACGTCTGAAGCGCTAGAAGTCAATCAGGGACGCGAAACTTTCACACGTGACACCCCATGCCGGCGATGACGACAACTAAAAGAATTGGTTCTGATTTGAAATTGACCGTTTTGGGGGAATAACCCGTTTCAGAAAGATGAGTTAGTATTCTCCACACCATTTAAAGATACGATGAAAACACCTCTATTGCGCGTAACTGTGTGTCTAAACAGAAAAATATAATTCAATGATGACGATGATGGCCAATCGCAGCAATTGGTTGCTGCGCGTGAACTGGAGCAGCCCGTTGTTGCTGGTGTTGCCCCGTCTGAAGCGGGGGCCTTTGCAGTTCCGCCATCGCGTCTCGCAGCGTGTCACGACGAGAACGACGCCAGCAGGCGGCGATGCCAAGACGGACGCGTCGCGGCCGGTCTGCTGCGACTCGCGTCAAGGTTCAGCGTGTTTGCCGCTTGGGGCGGGGGTCCGCTAGCGATGACGTCATGCGTAGGCCTTGTCTACCAGGTGGTACTGAGTGATCGCATGTGCGATGAAACTGTCACAGGTGCTGCTCCTCAGTCCGTGGCAGACGACGTATCGGCTGTAAATTTCTGCTTCGTTGGAACACGTGTGGTCGACAAAAGCAACGTATGCGCGCAGAAAGTGAGGGGGAGTGGGAGACGAGGCGAATTCCTCGTTCGTGGAAAACCTCGGGGCCGGCTTGTAAGAACAGCGTCTCAGCTGAGACTGGGTGAAATAAGGCACTGCAAAGAGCTTGGGCGCGTCTTGAGACGCGGTTTGAGTCCCACTCAGCTCGTGCGCTGGCTTCGGCAGTGCTTTCTTTCATCCGCTTTCAACTGAGACGCTGTTTCTAAAGGCCCTGTCACACTGAGGCAACACGACGGCAACAGCAACACAACACGTTGTCCAACAGTCGGGCAACTTGTTGCTCGCTTCCCATGTTGTCCGACAAACCTGTCACATCGAGGCAACAGCACGACAACATGGACGACAACTAAAATGTTGCCTCGGTATGACAGCTTTCGGCAACAAAAACAGCAGCAACTTGTGTCGGACAACGTGTGTTGCCCTGATCGCTGGCTGAGCGAATTTTGGGCCGGCAACACGACAACATAAATAGCTTCGATGGTAGAGCTAGTCCCCTTTCAATAACGTCTTACTCAAATAAAGGCTTGGAAAACGTTATTTAACAATAATTAGGGCTGGCGTGCAGCTAGAATATTTTCGAATAATGTTTTTGCTGCGTAGTTACGGAAAGCGATTTTCGAAATGGTCACAGCTACGGTCGTGAACGTTCAGACTGGTTTTGAAATTAGAACTGCCGAGAGACCAGCTCACATTACTGATAGTAAAATAAAATGGCATGCCTACTCACCCGCTGATGAAGTATAATAAAAATAACCCAGAAAACCAAAGATTAAAAAATCGAAGCATTAAAACCAGACCCTGATTTGTTTTCAACCATTAAAACCAGACACCTGATTTGTTTTCAAAATACCCAGGACGTTTTGGGGAATGAAGCGATCACATAGCAGGCGGTAGGCAAGTAGACAGCGTTGAAAAATATTTATTCCACCGATTGTTGTGAAGGCCGATCGTGTCAGTGTCGCAGTTTTGAAGCGCTGTCAGTTCAGCCACCGTGGTTCAGCTCAACACCACGCTACAAAAGACGCTTTGGGGTACTGCCGGTGCTAACTCAATTTTACAGTAGACATAGGAATTGCATGAAAGAACCGGACAGAAACACTTCATACGGTGGCGTAAATACCGAAAATATATCGGCGCTGTCACTTTCCTCGGTTAGGGCTATCTGCTTTGTCAGCGAATGAAGAACATTTCGATAAAATAAAGAGCGGAAAATACTCCCCGTGTCAAGTTTTCTAATCACAGTCACTGGTTGATGTCGTACCGTGGTAATTCCCGGCCCTTCGAACGCACTAGCACTTTGTAGAGTCACATTTCCAGCGATTCCGCGCCGCACACGAACGAAGGTAAACAATCAAGATGGCGGAGTGTTCCCCGTGTTGTCCTCGCCGTCAGCGCGGTGTGACAGGGTTGTCGGACAACAAATCGGGCAACACGGTTGCCGGGCGGCAGCAACATGTTGCCCGACTGTTGTTGTTGCCGCGATGTGACAGGGTCGCCGGCAACACGACTTTCCCGTGTTGCCGGATAGAGTTGTCCAACTGCTGCCTCAGGGGCAGACATGGGCCTTGCACCGCCGGCCCTGGATTTCCGGAAGCTGTAGATAGCATAAAACGACCGTTGGCAGGAGTAGCAGACGTCGCTAGATTTCGCCGTTCGAACGCCAGACGCTGACGTCACTACTTCCTCCGAGCGAGAAGCGGGCGACTGTCTTGCTTGATCTCATTGGAGGAAGACAGCATGTAGGGAGAAAGGAAGCTTTAATCACTGACAAAATGAGAACGGCCCGGCGTGTATTTTGAAACGTTCGGCTTCCATGGCCCGCCCCGTGCCTTCCACCGTGCTTTAGATTCGCGCGCGCGCTCGAGGTGCCCGAGACTTCGAACTCCGAAGCTTTGTCAATGTTAGCATTGGCAAGCTCGCGTTGGAAGCGGGACAACTGAAGCTCCTCTCTGTCGTTCTCACCTTTTCAATTACCATTGGCGATTTTCATAACGTGTTTTCGAGCCTACTTCGTGGCTCCGTCGTTAGACCACCAGGCGCTGTGAACATCATTCGCTCGAGAAAGCCGGCGAACGAACCTGCCGGTACAACTTTCTGCTCTAGCAACTCGGCGCTGTCAATGTCCCAGGAGTCGCCAATTACATTTGCATCCACCCACAATCTATCCGATCACAGCTCGGCGCTCTGACGATACCGCACCCACTGCACGAGATGCACCGAGCTCTGGTTGCAAGGATAGTGGGAAGGCGTTTCGTCTCTAACCACCGTCTCCCTCCAATCAGAGCGAGCAAGACCGTCATCTGCCGCTCGCGCAAAAGGAGCAGTGTTGCCAGCGTCTGGCGTTTTCATGCCATGAGCCGGTGACGCCTGACGTCACTGAAAGTCAATAAATCCGTCCGCCATACGTCTGTGTGCCTGCCTGCAAGCGCACAACGGCAAGCGTGATTGCGCCGTAGCAATATCACCCAAGCTTACTGTACGTATACTTGACAAGCTCCGTACAGTTTGCGTGTCTGCCAGTCTATTCCATGTATACGCTTCCAATGCCGCAACAAATTTCGCGGTCGGAAACGTCGAAGCGGTCCGTGTGGAATCCAAAAGAAAAATTTCCCTATAAGATCACTTTGCCTCTAAACATCCGCTGTCAAATCTCAGGGAGAAATATTTACTTTGAAGAAGACGCATTTCTTTTTTCCAAACTTTCTTCAGACGGCGGGTTTCGAGACCCGGCGGAATTCCTCTTAAACACAAGATCGAACGCAATGACGCTCATTTATCGCGACGTCCGCTACATCCTATATCATGCCTCGAAACTGTCAGCGGGGGCGTCAACGTGCTCACACACACACACACACACAAAAAGAAGCAAATTCCGTCATAACTTTGAATCTCGTCGGGATCCGAGCGAGCGAGCAAACTATACTTGACGACGCAACGGCTCCACGTCCAATCGCGTGTTGAATTTATCGCCCCCAAAAGCGACGACAACGGCGGCGTCACCGGCTTCCCTGGTAACGTCCATCATTAGCCCAGTTTCAACATCGCGCTTTCGAAAGCATGCGCGACGCCAACATCCACGACAGGCGCGATGATAATGCCTTCATCCAAGCGGGCTACAGCCAGCCGCGCTACAGCGCTGTTCCCTTCAACACGGAGCTTGCACATACAGGGGCGTATAATTGAAACCGATCCGGTACAATGTCGAGCTGCCAGCGCAGGCCGTCTGCGCCAGAACGCGAGATCTTGCTCCCCAGAGACAATGCGACGCGCGCCCCCGTCTCGACAAAAAAACAACAAAAAACAGCAAGTTGAAGGACGAGCACAAAACAAACAAAAACAAAAACAAAATCGCGACCGAAAACGCAAAGCGCGTGCGGGTGTTCGCACAGGAGTACGCGGGGCTTCATTTAAGCCAGTAGCCACCCTGATTCTACACTTCATCTTCCCCGCGCGCGCCGGCGCGGGCGCTTCGCGACGAATGATAACAAGAGCATTATGTCCGCCTAATAACGCGCAGTGTTGTTCGCGCGGGACCGCCGTGAACTGGTCTTAATGAGGGGGTTTTAACTAATGAGTCAGTCCTCCGCTGCTCTGCCTCATTACTGGTCTAGGTGTTCCGTCCTTCTCATTTTTGTGTAGGTTGAGCTTTTATCTTCTTTTTTTCTCGCTTTTTCAGTTAGCTCAGTGACGGGACGACTTTATCATCGCGCCAGAATGTCATCTTCGCTGACGCTACACAACAGCAACGTCCGCCTCGGAAGTGAAGAGACGCTTTAATCCCCGCCTGGTCAGCTTCTTCGCGTATACATACGGTGCCAGCTCCGCTTGATAACATCGAGGGGGAAGACCGGCCAATCAATTTTGATCCCCGGCCTTCTAATTACGCTTGGTTTGTCTATATGAGGGCGCGTCGCGCATACGGGGCTGCGTTCAGAAGCAGGTAACAGCGCCGGGGAGCGATGCTGCAGCCTTTACCCCTCTCTCTCTCTTTCTCGAGCAGAAAAGACGCGCATCGTGGTGCCTGGTTCCAAAGGACGCGGTCCGGTGTGCTCACGAAGTCGCATCCATCATCTTGGAGCGGCGATTAAGAAATTCATTTACGGGTCGTTACCGTCCGCAATCGAGCCCGAGATAGATTGTCTCTTCCTGCCCCGACGCCGCGAAACGTGTCTCGTAGCACGGGACATGATCATCCGGGAGTAGCACGATCAGCCTTCTTTACCTTTTTTTTTTATTTCAGTCTTCTTCTTTTTATATATTTTTAAATGAAACGCACCTAACGAAGTCCCCCGATGGAGCTTTATCAGAGCGGCGCAGCCGCCTCGAAACATCTCGACAAGAAGCGAGGCATTCACGCTCCGATGACGCTGAACTGGAAGGAACGGTCAGCCGAGACGGACCTCTCGGTGCCACCTTCGTGTACACCCACCTCGGGGGGGGCTACGGTCGCCATTTGCCGCCGACCCTCGCCGGAACATTCCTACGGCCAGTTATTAGCATCTCATCGGGCAGTCCCTGCCGTCGGTAATGAGGACTGGCCCGTCCTGCCCTCCGGCTCTCTTTGCAGATTCGGAACGCTGCTAAGAGTATATTCAAGGTCTCCGGAGAAGCAAACACAAATACAGACGAGTGCACTTAGAAAGGGTAAGCGAACTTGTAAGGAAAGCTAGATGAAGTTGTGGCGTTGCACTGTCTCTAATTATGAAGTTTTACTAGATCGCTCCGATATTTCAGATAACGATTCCCGATACTACGCCGACGCATTTGCGTATGCATCGAATCGTTATCGGGTATTCTTATGGGAGGCATCGAAACGAACTACTAAAACTCCCTATGAAGATGAACCGAAGCAAAGTCGCGGTCTAGTTATGGCCATTTTCTCGTGTAACGATCCTCTATGCGGAGAGCAAGTCGTCTGCTTCTTGCGGAGGCATTGCGGTGACGTCAGAACGATGGAGAGTTCTGATTGGCTTTGATTGAAAGGATAGTGGGTAGACCCTCAATGCTAGATGCCTGAAGGTCTACCCACTATTTCTTTTTTTCAATCAGCCAATGAGAGCTCGGCGTTCTGACATCATCGCCACCCCTCTGCAAGAAGCAGACGAACTTCCACTGCGCATTGGTCCAAGCGGATTAGTAAAGTAAAGGGATGTGTCGCCTTCTCGCTTGCCGATTCGTTGACATGGCAAAAGAACCAGGTGGTGCGGCGTATTCACGACACGCCATTGGCTCGGCTTCCTCGCGTACTCATACTTCGGCCCGCCTACAGTATAGAAAACAAAGAATATAGCCGAAGATTAGCAACTCTGCAGTGGCACACGGCTGGAAAACTAATGGCGTTCCGCGCGATGCCAATCCGGCCATGGGCCTCGTCGAAACGATATCTTATTTACGGGAGCACCCCCCCCCCCCGGTTTCCCCTCGCCCCTTTTGTGGGCTTCCGAAGAAATATGACGAGTTGTCATAACCGGAGCCCAGTGACAGCTTCACTTGCTTAATCCGGCTGAAAAATCGGATAAGAACCCGCGGGAATGCGATTGAATCGGGCTAACGCCGGGGGATTGCCGAAAAAAACCAAATCGTATTGCTGTTCTTTTCTTTCTTCTTCTTGGCAGCGTGTTTCTTCTCTACTCCGCGTGGCCATTACCAGCGACTGGCAGTTGTGATGTATGTGCGTTCGGCAGGGCTTCAGAGGTGCATGACCCTTCTTGGGCTCGCCGTCCTGTCGATGCGCACGAAAATGGAGACGCCGAGAAAGACTTCCGAATGTTATCATCTCCTTTCTGTACTCACTGACAGGATGAAAACACCAGGGAGTCTCTCTCGAATGCCCGGCCTTTAGAACGCTCTCGCTGCCTTCCGTCGAGCTTTGGCATGCACGTGCACGCTCGAGGTTCACGAAGGCTCCGAAGTGTTCTTCAAGGCAGAAGGCTCGTGTTGGAGGTTGTACGATTCAAGGACCCTCCTTCCGTTCTAATCCTATCTGTGATTATAGCACTTTTCTACAGAGCGGCGTCCTCAGTGTGAGGTTATAAACACCGGGGCTAAAGTGATGAACCGAGAGAGCTGCGCTCGAGGATGTATAATATTCTTTTTCTTCAGTGTTTTCTCTGTCACGAGTTTGTTTCTAACGTGAACACACGATCTGACAGTTAAACAACGAGAGGGCGTGTACAGTTTGGAGCCCATGCATCAGAACTGTTCAGTCAATGAAATCGCAAATTTACCTGACAATAAGAATCAGAAACGAATCATACAGTGATAAAAACCGTCATAATTTGTCATGCGATGTCGTTTTTAACTTGAAAAGTTCTTTGGCTATGTGTTTGGCATTTCGTGAAGCCCAGATAAATCGTGACCGCGAGGCTCGACACTGATTGGTCGACGGGTGGGAGAGGGGGAGCGAGGTGCTCGACGCTGATGTTAACGAGGAGGTCACGTGACCAGAGAGGTGGGCGAGGAGGAGCTCGACCACCTGTGCGCACTGAGTAGAGGAGCTTGAGAGTATGGAAGGATATGGAAGATCGCCAGGTTTATCACCCAGATAGGTGGTAGTATCGCTCTTCATTCTAGGAAGAACTATCAAGTGTACCCATGGTACGCGTTAAACTATCTGATGAAGAGCGCCGTGACCATCTGGGCCGGTTTTCTCGAAGCGATGGTAAACCCATTTTGGTAAACCACGGTGCCTAGGAAGGAAAAAGTACCTAGGTACTGTAATAAACGGCTGGATATAGAACAACAATAATTATTTTTGATTGGGCAGTAAGATGCGTCATCTATCGGTGAAACAAGCCAGTCATTTTGTTTATCCTCTTTTTCCGCTGGTTGTTATCGATCTAGTATGGTCTAATGTTATACTTTTTTGCCTCTGTTCGCAAACCCCCGATGCTGACGCTTGGTCCATTTTCAATCGACGTTTGCGGACAGGACACTATCGTCTGCTACCTTGGTTTCTCTACCTGCACACCTGCGTTTTGCTACATATCGCAATAAGACGCAAGATAATCCTAATATCACTTTTAAAAACGAAAAAAAAAAGCGAAATGATGATCTCGTCAACTTTCTTTGTGGTAAGTATTTGTTTATTTCTCGTTTCTGCGACTTCTGCAGATGACATCGGCAAGGTTGATTCGTATACCGCGCTGCCCGTGTCCCACTAGAGCGACAGACGGAGACAAAAGACAGCGACAAGCCTCAAACCCATGCAGCATGCTCGCGATGGTACCTTTGACAGGCGTGTAGTCGTTCGGTGCTCGTGAAGTAAGCACGAGCGATTGCAAGCCTGCCAAAGACACCCTCGCGTGCATGATGCTCGTGTTTGAGCATAGCCTCCTTTATTCTACGAAGCCTCTCAAATCGCGAAAGACTCTGGTTTGGGGCTTGTCGTTGTCTTTTGTTTCTGTATGTCGCTCTAGTGGGACACGGGCATTACGTTACGTTACGACGAATCCTTCGTTGCCACGGCAACTCACCGTCATAGCTCGTCGTCACCGAAACATTCGTGTCTCGAATATCGCGTGCCAGGCTATCTCTTTGAATTGGTAGCCACGCTTAATACGAAGCACGAATTTTCCGGTGACTTTTCGTAACCTAACGTAAGAAAACGGGTATGTGTGAACAAGCCTTAAAGCTAAGCTTCTCGTCACCGTTGAATTGCTGGCCACCGGGGATATGTAGAAACCTCGATGCTGTCGGCATACTGTCGGCGCACTGCGAACAAAAAAACAGTACAATGTCCCAGCTGTTCACCCGGAACGAAGACTTTATCGAAAATAACCCCCTTTCTCCGCAAAGTAATCGCTGCTCACGAGTTGGCGTGCATAGTGTAACAAATTAAACGTGTTAGCATAAATATATACCAACACTTGTTCGCAAAACATTTTTTTACTCACCATAAAAACACTTGCAAGGCTTATGTACCGTCATATGTCTTGGATCCCGGACTGCTGAAGAGTGATGCGTTCGCGGAATGCTGCCGTCGGTTAGTTTAGAAGTCCCTCTGAACTACCGCTTTGCTTGACGTGCTAATAGGTTGATGGTGCGTCATTAATATAACAGCCGGATCGAAATGAATGTTCAGCAGAACCAAGCAGAACTATTAGCCCTCATTAAGCGACGTCGCGGCCATTTTGCTTGTAGGTACTGCTCCTCCCTCGGCGCCCCTGCTCTCCCAGTCACGTGACCTAGAATTCCCCCTTCTAGGGACAATAGTTAACTTTAACCCACGGTTCGCGTTCGAGAAAACGGGCCCTGGCGTCTGGAAACTCAGAGTATTTCTAAAAGTTTGGGATGCTAGAGCGTTTTACGTATCCAACACGATTTAATATCAATTTCATACATATTTATGCTATTGGGCATGTGTGCAATAGTGAATAGTATGAACATGCTGTAGTTTTGTCATTTTTTCTGCATAGGCCACGTATTGATTCCACTGCGCTCCCAAAGAAGAGGAAGTTGAGGCATCTCATATATTTATTTATTTATTGGACCAGATGAGGAAGGGGGTGGCTAAAGCCGTGGTGTGGGACCAGGTTTGAGGAGGGGATCTCATATATGAAACAGATCTGTGAGATCTTGAAGCTGCTTCCTTTCACAGGCTTCGGCGGGTGTCCCAACCAAGAGCTCGTGACTTAATTTTAGCAATGAAAATCATCATTTAGTGAAAATATGTTGGTATTATCATCAGTATCCTTCTCAGACCCCCTGTCCCCCCACAAAAACATTAATTCACAAGTCGTGAAACAAACAAAAAAAAGCATGGCTTTTGCAGCGTAGAGATTTAATGTTCCTCTGGGAGGCCAATGTTTGTGGCGCCATCTATGAAGAGCTCAGCAAAATTGTTTGTTTCTTTCCTGCAGTAAACATGGCGGCAATCACCACGTCCATGCTTTACGCGCGACGGCGGAGTAGTCGCTTTTTTGTTGTTCATACAGTTTTCATTCAAACCAATTGCGGCGTGGCATAAGGTTTAATGCCTGGAGAACACGTGGACACCATTTTAGTAAAAATGTTGTTTTTATGGATATGTTTCAGCTTAATGAGTGTAGTGTCCTTGCACAGGGACATTGAGTCCAGAAGAACGCGCAGGTGTACGTCTACGCTTTCTTCTCAAGTGTATGCTGTATACATTGTATGAACGCGCGACAACATTTTGTACACTCTAGTAGAACTCTTTCTTTCATACAGAGGAGTTGACGCCCATACGCGAGCTTGTGGAGAGTCGGTCAGAATTTGCATCCACGCGGCAACCTGAACTGAGGGCCGAGGCTTTGCAGGCGCATGGTGCTTGACCTCGAATTCACAGCAGGGACCAGACTAAGAGCTCTTGGTTAATAAGAACAAATAATAAATTAGAAAAAACGGGGCAATAATGGTTTCGAGGGCTGCCAGAGCATTTCACCAACCAGCACAGCGGGCGGCGGTGGTAAACTAATGAAACCCGTTCTTCGCTCGCGGTTCTGTTGAACGTAATGTAGTTTAGGTTTTATTTCCGACCAAACTCCGGGAGATGACCTGGAGAGTGAAAGGAAGTGGCTTGCTTTGGCCTGGGAGGTCTGGTCATCATCCTGGTTTTCTGTTTTATTTTCTCTTTTTTTATGTTGGAAATATAGGCTTTGAACTTGGTGTTTTAATGCCCCGCGTCGAAAGGTACTTTTTGTGGCGTATGACTACCGCGATGATGCATGGAGATAATGAGCCAGCGTTTGTGCAATGTACTAGTTGGATTGTTTTACTTCTCCGTGGAATGAATTAAGAAAACAAAACCAACGAAATAATTATGGCAGGTAAGGAACAACTCACCCTCAGTGGCCACACCTTCAGTGCGCTATTCTGGTTGGCAGCATGAAAAGTCCAGTAAGAGGCACTGATTAACGCTGGAATGGAAAAATACAATGAATGAATATCGCGGCTAGAAGCTCCAGGCAAGCGAGAGAGTGATAGAGAAAGGAAAGGGTAAACAAATATAGATGCGCATTACGCGACATCCGTTTAAAGTGCAGCTCTTAGGCGCCCATTTCCGGCTTGAGCGGCGTAGGCGTCGGTGTCGGCTTAATTGCGCGATGCATTATGGGACGTTTCCCCTAATGACGTCACACGTGACGTCACGTGTGACGTCATGATGGTCACTCGTGACGTCACCGCGCGTTGCATTATGGGTAAATTTCCCGTTCAATTTAGCGGTAAAAACTTTTGCTAAATTTGGCGGCAAAAATTTCTCGCTATATTTAGCGGAAACATTTCCGTTCGCTACAGGTAGCGGAAAAAATTCCCCGCTAAATTTAGCGGAAACGTTTCCCGCTACATTTAGCGGGAAAATTTCCCTCTAAATTCAGCGGAAAACTTCCCGCTAAACTTAGGGGAAAAAGTTCCCCACTAAATTCAGCGGGAACATTTCCCCGCTGAATTGAGCGGACAAAATTCCCTGCTAAATTTATCGAAAAAAATTTCCGCGAAACTAGCGGAAAAAATTCTCCCTAAATATAGGAGAAAAATTTCCCGTTAATTTTAGAAGAAAAGCTTCCCACTAAATTTAGCGGAAAATATTTCCCGCTAAATTTAGCTAGACAATTTCCAATTTAAATTTAGGGGAAAAATTTCCCGCTAATTTGGAGGGAGTGCAGGAGAGAAGGAGGGGAGGAGGGGCGTACGGATGAGGAGAAGGAGCATACCCTCCTCTTCATACCTTTCCTTCCTCCTCCTCAAGAGCTGCGCTCTAATTCGGCGTTACAGTGGGTTGTAAACGTCTTTCATTTTTTTATTCCCAGCTAGAATAAATTCTAAGTAAAATACTGCGTAGGATGAGATATAATGAGTAGGTCGGTCTGCAACGCAAGTGTGTGAATCGTCTTTGGCGCAGTTAAACGCAGTCAAACGCAGCTGTCTCGAACCAACCTTTAAAAACCCTCTGAAACGCCAAAAAAATCTTTTTTTTCTGGCTAGGCGTTTAAATGGCATTTCAGGACATTACAAAAAATTGTTTCACTATAGAGTTGCGTAGCTTTTTTATAAAAAATAGAAATACGAGGCCCAATTCAAAGTTCCCGCCGTGCACTGTGACGTAACAGTGTACCGCAAGGTGTCGGGGCGGTCAGAAGGGAGGCATCGCCGGAAGTCACGTGAGTTGTATCCCTCCTCGTGCTTACCGTAAGCGCGTGAAATACTTTTTTAATATTTTTGTTATTTCTTCGCACCTCCACGAGCGATCCAAGCAGACAAGGTTTCTTTTATTTGCTTTTCATCGCTTAATGTTGCTGTAAAGGTAGAAGAAGCGGAACCAGTGAATTGACGTGATCAACTACAATGCCTAGAAGGTGCTGTGTGAGGGTCTGCCCCGGTATTTCAGCAACTGAAGAAGAGATCACATTGCATGCATTTCCGAGAGACATACATCGGCCGCATGTGCACCTAGTAAACAAGTTCTACTCATGTTCTAGACAAAATACATACTTTGTGCTCGACGTTTACTTGTACTTGTTACACAAACCAGTTCGTATTCTTTAGACGGCAGGCATCTTTAGCCTAGAGAGTATCCGATGATTCAACGACCTCGGTGTCTGAACCTTCAGCAATGCGATCGGGCGTGTCGTATGCTAGCAATCCTAATTTCTGCGAGCGTTCTAAATTTTTTTCAAAACTTGATAGCTTGTTTTGTGCCCAGTATAGCCCTGTATTATCGGACTGACGGCATGCACTCGTACACTGGCTTGTACTCGCAACGCTTTCATCATTGACCTCCATCACGTCGATCCACTGACTCTTCGTCCTTAAATTTTAGAGCATGCAAACAAACCAACGGTGCAGCGATAAAGAGCTAGTGGAACTGAAACTTCGTTTTCTACAATCGCTCGTACAAAGAGCAGAATAAAAAATAAAAAAATAAAAATCTTAGGCACGGTCGCGGAGAGCACGAGGAGTGAAACTCACGTGACTTCCGGTGAACCCACTTTCAGTGACGTAGGTCGATGCCTCCCTTCTGACCGCCCCGACACCTTGCGGTACACTGTTACGTCACAGTGCACGGCGGGAACTTTGAATTGGAGCATCGTATTTCTATTTTTTATAAAAGAATTACGCAACTGTATAGTGAAATATTTTTTTCTGATGTCCTGATATACCATTTCAACGCCTAGCATGAAAAAAAATTTTTTTTGCGTGTCAGAGGCTTTTTAGGCGCTGGATATACATGGCACCGACCGATAGTGCCGCGCACGCTCCTAATGCTTGCTGCCGACGGGTCTGCCCCAGAAAGAGCAGCGCGCGCTGCAATCTGATCTGCGACGGCTCTGCGAAAGACAAACTTCGTAAGTTACTTGAGAAAAAACCCTTACTGGGTGCGTTAACAAAGAAACTCTTAATGGAGTCTATGACTTGGATGCCAAAGGTTTTTGCCGCTTGTCTCTGTGGAGGTGGAGCGGTCGTTCTCCGACTTTAAGAGGTTGTTAACAGGGGAAAGGCACATCCTAAGCAAACAAACACCTGAGATGTTCTTGACCATTTCCTTCAACGCACGAGAGTAGATGTGTGTTTTTGGAATAATAAGAAGGAGAGTTCATATTTCAACGCTAATAAACACTCTGAGCGTACACACAGGAGCGTACGTTGCCCCGGAAAGTGCCTCGATGTTTTGGGACTTCCAGCTCCCCAAAACCGCCAATTTTACCACTAATTTTGCCCAGAAATCCCAGCTCTTGTATTGAGCTGTCCCCGGAGTGCAAGGAGACGGGCAATTCGGTCTGATTTGCTTTCAATATTTTCTGCAACACCCTTCCTATCCCTTGTCTCCTCCCTCTTCTTCCTCCTCCAAGACGTTTGTAGTGTGAAGCTAGTTGGAGTACACTCGTGCAAAGAGTTAATAATTGCAGATCGGATCCGACATCCTCTGATGATTCTATTTTAACCTGGAAAACCGCAAAATGCAAACAACTTTTACAGCGGAGCTGTTAAGGGCTAGGTTCCCCAGGATCGTGTCCGGTATCAAACAAATGTCGACACAAAAGCTCTGGACAGCTACCGCCATCTATGAGCAACAGCGGCAACCAGACAACCGGCTTGCCGGCCTCACTCATGGATGGCCCGGCAACCTTTCCAGCCCTTCCACCCTGGTTTCTCACCAGAGTGGAAAGGTCGTCCTAAACGTCGTCCCTGAAGTCGTTCTAGGCGTTGTACTGGAGGTCGTCTTAGACGTCGCCCTTGAGGTCGTCCTTTAGGTGTCGTCCCTGAGGTCGTTCAAGAAGTCGTCCTTGAGGTCGCCCTTGAGGTCGTCCCACCATAGTACAGCTTCGCTGGTCTTCCCTCTGCACCAAAATAGAAAGGCTGAAAGTTTTTTTTTTTTTACGAGAGTTGTTTGAAGTTTTGAATACGTCATTGAACATGACCTAGTATTTAAGAAATTGTTGGCATCGTAGCGTTTGAAATGAGCCTTGAGGTTGGACGAGAAACTTTAGGGTGGTGCAGTTAACACTCTACACCAAGGATGGCCAGGCTGACGCGGCCTAAGAGGCCACGAAACGAAACCACGAAACTTCTCAGAGCCGCGGGGGTATGCAGTTTGTGCACCACAACATCCACATGTTCTATTGTCTCGTCTTCAGCACACAGTGTATCCATTTCCTCATATTTTGTCCTTTACGTCCTAGTCCTCAGTACTCCTGTTCTGGCCTCGAATAGCAACGACTCCCCCGTAAAGTATTAAACCAAGGATGGCCAGGCTGACGCGGCCTAAGAGCCGCAAACGAAACCACGAAACTTCTAAGAGCCGCGGGGGTATGCAAGTTTTGTGCACCACAACACCACATGTTCTATTGTCTCGTCTTCAGCACACAGTGTATCCATTTCCTCATATTTTGTCCTTTACGTCCTAGTCCTCAGTACTCCTGTTCTAGGCCTCGAATATGCAACGAGCTCCCCGTGAAGTATTAACCAAGGATGGCCAGGCTGACGCGGCCTAAGAGCCGCAAACGAAACCACGAAACTTCTAAGAGCCGCGGGGGGGGGGGGGGGGGGGTATGCAAGTTTTGTGCACCACAACACCACATGTTCTATTGTCTCGTCTTCCCCTTGGCATACAGCACACAGTGTATCCATTTCCTCATATTTTGTCCTTTACGTCCTAGTCCTCAGTACTCCTGTTCTAGCCTCGAATAGCAACGAGCTCCCCGTGAAGTATTAAAGTTTACACGATGGTGCCTTCAGGGTCCAAGTTATGATATGGCTCTAAATACAGAAACTAAACTTTCTTTATTTCATACATCCGTTCGTTGTATGTTTCGGTAGAGCGAACAAACGAACCAACGAACCAACAAACACAAACACGATCATTAAAATGTACAGCGCACAAAGACAGGACGGAGGAAAAAGGACACACACTCGCTCTTCCTTCTGTCTTGTCTTTCTGCGTTTACGTTTTAATCATCGTCCTTTTTCAACACGCACAAGTTTCCAATTTGAACAGAAAGACAAACATAAACGCGCGCGCACGCGCACACACACACACAAACAAAACGAAGAAAACGAGTGAGGCGGCACTGGCCGATACGCTTCACCAAAATTCAACAACTCGATGAAATCAAGTCTTCGTATTATAACTTTGAAGTCGCGTCTCGGCAGTTAATGCGTGTCACTGATCCCTCTATATTGCAACGATTTCGGCCCCAGGCTCCATATACTAAATTATGAAAATTATTCACGTCCTATAACCACGTTTTCTTTTATTAATATATATATATATATATATATATATATCTTTTTTTTTTTTCGAGGTTTCTAGAAGAAAGGGGGACGCCAGAAGAGATGACTATCTCCCACAGAGCAATGAAGCTTTGATGGACAGGAGGCGCCATCTTATGCGGAAACGTTGGCAACTCTCAGTAGACCCAATCTCGAGCTCGAATTTCCGTGTACCCTGCCGAACTCCGACGCGGCGATCGCGCCCAATCGCTTGGTGGTCCGACGTTATACCAGTGCTGCCCCTCGTTGGTAACCAGCGTCGCTGACCGGCATCCGACCAAGGCGCCTCCTCTTTACTGCCCCAGAGCTATTAGCGACTCCAGCGAAATCGACGCCGCGTAGCGGCAACGCTGTGAAGCTAAGGAAAGGAGGTCGTTTCGACTCTGTCGTCTGCTATCGCTGCTTGGCTCTCGTAGGCAGCATAGAAACAAACATCGTTTCCAGTAATTATTTGTATGCTTCCGCCGTGTCATTCCTACTCACTGACCAGAAGAAGGTTTCTTCCGTCGAAAAATTCCTTTGCTTTCATATGTAACACCAATTTTACGCTGCAGTGCAAGAAATTTATGGTGGTCCGCGTGCTGAACGACGAAAACGACCTCCTTTCGTCCGCCATTTTGCCTGACCAGCGCGCCCCCTATAGTTCGCTGGAGTCGCGAATACAGGACTCGGCCATGACGTCACTCCGCTGGGATGGTTATGCTGTCGGTACACGGCGAACGCGCGGACGCTTCACCTCACAGGACCTCTGGTTTCTTCCCACGCGCAGTACTTACACCTGGCACGGCAAACTGCGGGCTCGTTTGGAAACAGCGCGTTGGCCTATACGGCGTTAGTAACAAACTGACTGGGTAAAGTTGGCGCGACAAAAGAGGCAACACTTTACCACAACTTTCAGACCCGCGAAAAAAAAAGTGAAAATATTAACTTCATGATTTTGGCAGCGAGCCATTCCCAAAGTCAAAACCGCAATGTTCCGCACTCAACAACCGAGTCCTCGACTCAACTCAAGATCTGCTAACCTCTTTTTTTAAGAAAGAAAACAAACAAAGAAACAGAAAAAAGGAAGGAGTCCCACTTCAGCCGTTTTGCAACACGCGAACGATAACTTCCCTTCCTCGCGGTCCGGCCCACTTATGAGCCCAACCAATGTCTGTGCTTGGTGCTCAAAGTGGCCCTCAACATGCAAAACATCCAGTATACAACAATGGCGGAGAAATGGGCTATTCGTACAGTATAAGCGAATGGCGTGATGTCGGCTGCTCCCATCGCCAGCAGTACGCCTCGCTTGCCCAGGGCGCCCCTCATATTTTGTCACTGTCGACCCTTCATCCCCAAACACCCTTCACCGAGATAACGCAATGAATAACGGCATGCCCAGCGTAAAAGAGGCGCGTTGAGTGCTGTAACGACGACGCGAACATAATGCGGGGTGGAAAAAAACACCTAAATGCGCGCATGTACAGCTTTTCGGTCCTCCTCAAAAGGCCAATGATCTACAAGCTGTTCCGATCCCGATTCTCCGCGTGAAAAATCTCCGCCTGTTAAGAGACACACACACACACACACACCCATAAAAGGATGTGGGGGAAAGGGAACATACGAAGTTACGACGCGAAATTCATCCCCTCCACCTTCTCAATCCCCCGCTCTTTCTCTCCCTTTTAAATGAATAAATTGTCGGAGAGATAAGATTAATTTGTTTCTTTTGACCGTCCCATACTTGTTGATCGTTTTCATTTTCTTTTTGCCTCTCTTATAAGTTTTTTTTTTTATTATTATTTGCTGCCGGCGACAGCTTCGGGCCGCTACATTTATTGCGTTGTACTATCTTCTCCGGCGTAATAGCCTCATTGCGTGGGTTCCAGCGTTGCACAGCACGATCTTGCTCGGTCATACTTCAAAAACGGCGCGATGCTTCCTGGGGTTGGCGGCGATGGCGCGACGCTATTTAAGGGCGACCGCGGGATATGTGTGGTGGCAATTTATGCGCTGGGCGCTTCGTGAACGATAAATGACAACGAAGACTTGAGAAAGTTCGGGCATTCATATACACAAACCAAAATAAACCAAATTCGACGTCGTGCTTATACAGCCTATGATTGGTCTGCCTTTTGAGGTGGCGCGACACTGGTTTACGTTGTAGATGAGAAATTTGGTCAGTGCAGTACAACCGCTAGCCTGGGGTCTTTAACGTGCACCACAACAGTAGTGATACTGATATACGATCGCACGCCAGTACGATGCTCATCATTCAGATCGATAACGGGCAGACGTAGTGGGGATTTAACCTATAGACGTTTCGAAGCTGTCGTACTTCGAGGGCTAGTCTGGCCGCCGTGGATGGAAAACGCTTTGTTTGGGCGCCGGTCTGGCAACCTTGGGTACGCCCCAGCGTGGCCTCAGCAATGCTCGACTATCAGACGATTTAGCCACACCAGCAGCAAGATGGCGCCGCCCAGAGGCCGTACACTCTTAGTCCGGTAACGGCTATTTTGGCGTGAAAAAGTGCCTCTTTTTTAACGGCTACTCGCGGCGTTACATGTCACGCCGATATTGGCGTTACAAAAGTCACGGCAATATTGACGTGACTTCTGTGGCGCCGTGTAGGCGTTACAATTTTAGTTCGGTAACGGCTATTTTGGCGTGAAAAGGTGCCACTTTTTTAACGGCTACTCGCGGCGTTACATGTCACGCAGATATCTGCATTACAAAAGTCACGCCAATATTGACGTGACTTTTGTGACGCCGTTTAGGCGTTAAAGGCGGCTGGCACTTTGAGACTTAAATTGACGTAAAAAATGCGACCCCTCGCAACGGCTAATAGCCAATCGGTCGCAATGAAAATTGGTGTTACAATCAAAAATACCGTTGTGCGTATATACCTCTTCTAAAAAGCAAGACGGCGGCATTCGATGTCTCATCTGTTCAAAAATGCTAATGTCGGTAAACGCTTTCGAACCCGAAATGCGAACTGCAAAGGGACAAATGACTAAGTATTATCCCCGCGTGCTTTGCGCTTCTTGAGCAAAAAGACATCACAGTCTCTTGCAATTGCTTTTTTTTTTTTATGGCGGTTGGAGCACAAATAAGAAACTATATGCAAAAATCGTATGTCAACTCGAAATAAACGAACAAGAGTCGAAAACGATAATAACTGAGTTTCAACAGTTTATTGCGGACGTTTAAAAAAAAGTTTCAATCTCATGATTAGTGGTGACAGTGGGGTACATGACGGCAATTTCCTTCTTTATATTTATGAGATGCTTAAGCCTTTTGTCTTTAAGGGTGAACAGAATGCAAACATGAAACGGCGTTCTATTTCTGAAGAAGGTGGAGTTTCTGAAGGATGTTGCGGAGCCTCAAATTAATCCAGCGAGGTTCAAAGTTTTCGGCGGGTTTAAGCACAATCTGTAAATTTTAAAAACAGCCAAACGCTCACCTAAAAACTCAAGACGCCCGTGGCTTGCAGGCGCGTGACCACAGTATAAGCACCAGCCGAACGGAGATGCAACGTTCCCACTTCCACTGGGGCCACCTGTCTCTCTCATGAACTCCTGACAGTCGCAACCTTCATGGCGACAATGGCCGCGCACTACGCCACGAATGTCTGCGGACGTGAACATCGCAGCGCAACTCTTCCTTCCGGTCCGTAAGTTCGGAGACAAAGACAATGGCGAGGCACCGAATCCGAGTCCGACACTCCGTTGCGCGCCTTCTCGTGACGAAAAAAGAAGCCGTGGGTTAGCCCAAAAATCGCCGAGTCGCCGACTCTCCCGCCCCCTCCTTCCCCCTGAAAAAGTATAATGGAGAGGTCCCTAACACGTTCCGTCATGTTAGCCGTCGTTAAACCGAGTGTTCTCGCGCCAGACCTTCAAGGTCAACCGTGCCCGGGCCCCGGGACCGGCGCTTTGTCGGTTTGTTTTGCTCGTAGCACTGCCAATGCACGCTGCCTCCGGCGAGACCCGAACTTTGAAATTGTACGTTTATTATTTTTGCGCTCTGAATTTAGCCGTTACTCGTTCTATCGGCGTTACATTATCAGCGTGACAAACAGCTTGTAACGCCAATGATGTGAGGAGCTCTTAATGTCACGGCTATAAATGATGTTGTAACGCCTAAGTGGTCTAGGATGACGTGGAAACGCTGGACTGTCATGGCTACTTTCAGGGTCATTCTCTTGTCATGCCAAAATCCACCGTATGTCACGCCTAAATAGGCTGTAGCCGTTTCATTAGCCGTTACCGGACTAAGAGTGTACTTGCAAACGTCTCTAGGATCCCCGGATTCTGCAGTGCGAGATTTCGCCACACGAGCTCCGAGTTGTGGTGCCTTAACTCGACCAGATAATTGGCTTCTCGAGTCATCGTCTGCAGGCTAATAACATCGGAAATCAATACTGCTTTATGATATCGGTTCTTCCATCGAAGAAAGTTCCAAAAACCGGTATTGATTCTAACGTTTTGATTATATCTTGAAGAGCGATCGCGGGTTTCATTCTGGTGATCATGATGCTGCCTTTGTTCGTGATTAGGTGAGCAGACCGTTAAAAAAAAGACCCACATAGCACCAAAATGGCGGTGCCCAGAAGATAATTGGAAAATTGAGTGCCCATATCTCTGATCGCAATTAGGGACTCGAAATGAAGCCAAAAACCTCCTCGGTCAGGGAGCCAGCGATGGGCGCTGCAGACATGTACGCGTTACCCCCAAAAAGTAACTAAATACCGTTACTCGTTACTCGCTCAAAAAGTAACTAAATCCGTTACTCGTTACCGATTCTCAAAAGGAACGCGTGAGTTACCTCAAAAGTAACGAGTTACTTTTCACGTTACTTTGACGACCGAATACACAACTGTTTTTGTTTCATGGTTTATTGTTTTCTTTTTAGTAGTCGTTGCACTTAAGCAGTAGCTGCCTCTCGAAGTTTTCATCAGTTATGTTTCCCCGCTTCCTTAAAAATACATCTCCGGCGACGCTGAAGAGTCGTTCTACCGACGCGCTCGAAGGAACGGCAGTGTTGTGCTTCAGGAAGACCTGGTGAATCTTCGGGAACTGCGCCTTCATTGAGGACAGCGGGTAATGGGTTATTTGCTTTCCCGTGTTGGCAACCTCCGGGTTTACATTCGGTCCGTACCCGGTTCTAGAGGTAGAAGGTTCAACCAACGAACCTTATTGTGTTCGCTGGGTGAAGGACATTCCCAGCTGTAGAGTTCAGTACAGCAACGTTTATCGCTGGACACGTCAGTCGAACTGTTCGACTGACGTGTTCAGCGATATACGTTGCTGTACTGTCATACTGTTTAGTTGTTTTTCGGGTTGCCCACCTACCGTTCTCGCAATAGACGCATACTCAGGTTAGAATAAAAACAAGGCCGTTTAAGCGGTGTTGTACACGTTACTCCTCAAAAGTAACGAGATACCGTTACTCGTTACTTGGCCTTAAAAGTAACTAAATACGTTACTCGTTCCTTTTCTAGAAAAGTAACTAAATACGTTACTCGTTACCGAAAATAGTAACTAGGTAGAAGTAACTCGTTACTTGTAACGCGTTACGTGCATGTCTGGGGCGCTGGTAGAAGCGCCTAACGCACGAGCAGCAAGCGTTGTGCAGACGCCTCTTCCTCTCCACGCGCACTGCACGTCATGACCGTCAGGCTGCGTCAGATTGCGCTCGTAAGAACGGGTACGCAGGTACGCAGGGCACAGCCGCGGGTTTTAAGTCGATTCTTCGTCTCTTGCCACAAAATCATCAGTGGAGTGATCTGTATTGATAGATGGAGAGATGTACAGGGCTGAACCCATTAAATCAGGCGGCGGCTTGCGCAACCTAGCGCGTGTTTTTAATATCTAGAAACATACCATTTTGTTAAAAACACCTGAGGCTGGGTGAAGATACGAGAAGGAAGCGAAGTAGAAGAAACCGGGAAAGAACGACAGAAGGCAGAACGCCTGCGACATCAAAACATTAGCGTAAAAAAAAAGTACGACAGCACTTTTTACGAAGGACTGAATATACTTCGGTAAACGTATCCAGCACAACCCTCTCCATTTTTCCAGCAGGTCTATTAGGCTAAAGGCGGGTCATTCAAAGCCAACCTGAAATTGGCCTGTGATTGGGTCGCTTTTATCGTTCGCCGTTTATTTATTTCTTTAACTATCTATATTGAAAATGTGTGTCCAGGGAATAAATAGAGACATAGGCGAGAGAAATAGCGAGGCCAGCTGTGCTTGGTGTTGCCCAACGGTATCCAGCTGTTGTCGGTATGTTCCTACTCATCGCTGTCGTTTTTGTTGGTGAGGGCTGTCAATATATCGGCCCGCTGCCACATCAATCGCGCGAACGTTGTTGGGCGTTAGGTGCTCCTCGTTGTCGACATCGTCTTGAGTGTCTGAACCTCGATTTGCAATCTAAAGTGTCGCAATCTATAAAAATAAAAATTATCATCAGGTCTTGGACAAGGCAGATTAAACACACACAAAAAAGGCATTCGTGCCAAAGCGTGTCATGCACACACACAATGGAAAAGAAACTGTCCTTTATTAGTGATAAAAGTAATTTCGAAATGCGTCGGAGCATTCTGTCGTTTCACAACTTTTTATAGGCGGGAAATGCTGGTGCTTCAAGAGGAAAACGCGTTCAATGACTGATTTCGGCTTCCTATATGTTTTTTTTTTAATATCCAAGATTACGCAGGCATGTCCTTTTTTTCTTTTCTTTTCTTAACAATTATCAAGCTAGATTTTTTTCCTTTTCTTTTTTTTTTTTGGGGGGGGGGGAAGGGGGGGCAAAACTGTTATAGAGAAATGGGTAAAAGAGGGTGGGGTGAAGACCCTGGCTACGCGCCTGGTGCTGACGACACGTAAACATGCAGAATGCCAGCAAAATGCACTTTTAAGATTGATATTATGCCGGACGGTTCAAAAACAGGAGATTGGTATGTGTATTTGTAGGGCAAAAATCAGATCTACATTCACTTTAGCTCTCGGACGGACGACGTAGTGAGCGGAGCCTCCTAGCGGAAGCAGTTTGGTTTATTGACGTGTACTTCAGAACTGCCGGGGTGTCGGTCAAATATGTCATTGGAATGCCTCGTTTCATCATCTAACGTGCATTCCCGACAGACCGTGTAAATCCAGTACGGCACAACCAAACCCTATGTGTCATTGCGAGCCGAACAACAGAAACTGTGCAAGGGCCTGTTCCCACCAGCCGAACACGCGACCAACACTGCACGCTAACGCAACAGAGGCTGCGTTTTGGCAAACGAGCACTCTTCCACACAGCATGTTCACGATCATGCTCTCTTTCATCATTTATTTACCGATTGATTGACTTATTGATTGATTGTTTGTTTAACTGATTGTTCGTTCAAGGGATTCATAATAATAGAGCGGCGCGGCTCAACAAAGACAAAAGGTATGAACATAACCGTAGGTTTTCGCAGTTTGTTGCCACCAAGGTTTTTAAAGGGCAAAAATAACTCACAAGGAGCATCCGACGTGTCTACGAAGACGCAGCGTTTGTTGTATGTCCGTCTAGTGGGGCAAGATCATTACCAGAAGTGGCTGTCGTCATCATCAGCTCACTGAGAGTTGCTGTCCCGAACTCAGGTTTCCAGTCTCATCACTGTAATGCCATCTTCAGAGAGGCATCGGATGGCCTCTTCCGCTAAACCGGACTTCTTCTTTTTCTTTTTTTCTTTTTTCGGTCGCACATGCGAGCTGTCCACTGACATTTCGTATGCGGCTTCAACTGGGGCCATCCCCGGTAACACGATCCACAAATGACCCAAACTTCACGGAAAAGATGAGGCATGGCGAATGCATTACTGCGAGCGAAACTCCCTAACCAACGACTCAAGCTAAATCGACGAATAGAGAATCGGGATTAGGTTTGTTTCGGTTGTTTTCGTTTCACCTTGTTCTTGGTAATATCGTATTTCGGTTTTTACGTTAAGACGTCTCGGGTTTCGTATATTTGAAAATGCTCCGAAAAAAGTAGTACTTCCATCTGAGAACATTTTGGGTAATTGCATAGGGACATCAGTATTCAATAGGGCTATGCGACTGATAAGAAAAATGCGGATATTGTATCTTTTTTTTCTTAAAAATAACTGTTTACATAAAAGTCCTTATCATACCCCAAGACCAACGAAAATATGATGAAGAGGGGGAATTGCTTAACGATAATGCAGAACAAGAATTATGAATACGAGAAGCTCGAAAATGTCTGAAGTTCGGTGGCGCCCTGGTGGTCCTGCGGGAGAAAAGAAACAAAAAAACATCACCATCACTGTTACGAAGGTTAAGACGAAACCAGTTGAACGTAAAAACTATAATAATGTTTTCGTTGAGAAGTCTTACGGTACTATGTATAATTGTGAAGTGCAATCATCCGCTAGAGCAACTTTAATAATGATTTGTTTCCTAATCCAGAAACCGCAATAATAACAAAATTCACCTTGCTTTTGGAGCTGTAACTGTGACTACTTCTTTTGGAAACAGCCCCAGAGCGGGCATTATTCATTCATTCATTCATTAATTAATTCATTAATTCATTCATTCATTCATTTACCCTTAAAGGCCCCGGGGGCATTACATAAGGGACGGGGGGGGGGGATACAGAAAAACATATATCTATAGAACATTACACAAAAATAAACAACAAAAGGCAAAAAAAAACACTCCTGGTCAAGCAGTGGCAACAAAGAAAAGATGATCTTAGTTGCATATTTATTATGGATGACACTTCATTTCCAAAAAGATCTGGGTCACTGATGCGAACCCTGTGGTCCAGCAGATCGTTCCATTCTTTATGGCAAGTGGAAGAAATGAGTAGTTAAAAGTGACGATGGAACCATGCAACGTATACTAACAAAGTTAAAATGGCGTCGAGATAAACGATGGGGTAGACAGACAATCTCTGTCTATCAACAGAGATTGCCTGAGTTGAGGGTGGGAATAAAAACGTTTACGGAAGAGACAAATGGGTGATAGTCTGCGGCCAGTATTGAACGTGGGGAGGCCGAGAGAGGCTTTCATTGCTGACACTCTAGCGATACGATCACAGTTATATAGGATGAAACGGGCAGCTCGATTTTGAATGGATTCTAAGGTGTAAGCTAGGTAAATCTGATGAGGAAACCAGATGGCAGCGGCATGCTCCATTTTCGAACGTACAAAGGTTTCGTGGACCAGCTGCCGCAGAGCAGGGGGAGCAGAGTTCAGGCAGCGTCGCATATACATAAGGGCGTTAGAAGCTTCAGTGTACATGCAGGATGTTTCACGTAAGAGTGACAAACATTCCTACGATCAGTGCATTCTAGTGAAAAGATAATTTTCTTGGGACCGCATTACTCGTGGTGGCGGACGTCAGAAAATGCGCGATACTTACTGATTAGTTCGCTAATTAATTCAAAATTACTCATTAACTTTTTAATTTGTGGAAATAGACATATGGTTCCAATTATAAACTTACTGAGCGTCTTCGAAAACCACTAACTTAGTCATTTTCAGGAGGACTTTGAGCGCGTGAGAAGCGTAGTTGTGCACTGAAGTTACCACTCCTGGCAGAGGCGTCGGAACTATTCAGGAGAGGGGGGGGGGCGATTTCGCGCTGCCTTCCCTGTATTGTTTCCATTAAATTTCTTAACTGTCTGGGGGAGGGGGCGGTCGCACCCCGTGCCACCCTCCTGCTCCGACGCCACTGGGGAGCAGGTACAAGGCTATAGTGGTTGCGGTAAGGCGCCCGCGCGATTTTTCCGTCTCTTACCTAGCCCCAGCCTTGTACCTGCTCCACGAGTGGTCACTTTAGTGCGCTACTACGCTTCTCACGCACTCAAGGTCTTTTTGAAAATGACTGACTTAGTGGTTTTTCATGACGTTCAGCAAGTTTCTAATCGAAACCATATGTCTATTTTCACTCATTAAAAAGTTAATGTGTCATGTTTAGTTAATTAGCAAACTAATTAGTAAGTATTTCGCATTTTCTTACGTCCGCCACCACGAGTAATGCGGTCCCGAGAAAATTTTCTTCTTACCTCAAATACACTAATTTCAGGAATTTTTGGCACTTTTACGTGAAACACACGAGTGGTATTATTATGAATGGGGTTAGTTCAAGACATGTGAGCAGAAAAATGTACAGTCGGCACGGAATGAAACGCGAACAAGGAGCGCATGGTTTTCGACCCACGCTGAGTCACCTAGAGACGCAACACCGAAGTTTTGGATGCACTGAGCAAGAGTCTAACACATCGAAGGAGGAGCCATCTTCTTGCAGCTCCCATCTGGTTCAGGTGGTGAAGCATCTATCGAAAACCATGCACCCACTGTTCGCGTTTCATTCCGTGCCGACTGTACACCAAGGTATTTATGATGGAACACTCCCGATGGTTTCTGTGCCTAAAGAATATTTAAAAAAACGACGGGTAAAGTTTACGAGAAAAACAGACGAACTGAGCTTAGTAACATTAGCCAATAATCACACCATTTGCTTGCACTTTCAATATCATTCTGGAGAATGAAATTATCGTTATTTTACTTCCTTTGCAGATAGATATATTATACAATCATCGGCAAGAGACGTATGCTAGAGTAGACAAACGTTTGAAGATAGCCAATGAAAATCAAGAACAGGAGCGGACCCAAGGGCACTGCCTTGTGGGACACCCAATAAGATATTGGTGAGGTTAGATTCTAATGTTTTTATGACCGTGCATGGAACTCTCGATGAAAGGAAGCTGCAAATCCAAGAAACGTTTAAGGAACCAGTATTTATTTGGGACAGTTTAAAGAGGAGGTGGAGGTGAGCAACACGGTCAAACGTTTTAGAAAAAATCTAGAAAAAGGACATTCGTTTGGGACTGTGAATCAAAGTTTGTGTGCACGTCGTGCGAAAATTCAAATAGTTGGGTGTCGCAGAAATAACCCTGGCGAAAACCATGATTTTGGAAGAAAAAGTTGTTACAGGTTAAGTGATTCATGATGTAGGAAAGACGATATGCTCCATGCTATGCATGTGAGCGATATTGGACGATAATTACCGGTTAGATCGATCACCGCTTTTATAGACAGGAATGACGCGGCCTATCTTCTAGTCCGTTGGACCGCAACCTTTAGGCAATGACTGGTTAAATATTAGCGGAAGAAACGAGCTGGATATATCCTTCGTATTATCTTAGTATTTTTGAGCAAACAGTACCAGGGCCCGGGGCAGAAGATAAGTTCAGGTTATCGACGAGTTCGGCAACGCCGGCTACAGTGACAGTCATTGGCGAC
>JAZHYW010061357.1:0-13856 GCA_037355805.1 Ixodes ricinus
ACGAGCAGGACAGAAAGCTAAGCTGCAACAACAGGTTGGACCTTTTTTTTTTTTTGGAGAACATCCCTTTCAAATATTACGGCCATTTGAGAAATAAAATTCAGCAAATTAATTTTCCTGCATTTTGCTTTTTTTTTTTTGCTAACCAATATCGTTTTTTTTTTTTGTTCAGGAGCAAGGAAATACTGCCTTTCTGGAATAGGTCTTCAACCATTATGTTTACAGCGTCCGCAAAAGTGGATCCTTCGTTTACAGCTAATAAAATCAAAATTGTGTTGTTTATATATGTAGACAACGCAAAGTGAGCTCCAACGGCAGTCAGTGTTTCCGTTGTAAATAAGAAATTTTGCCAGTGTTTTCAGTGTCCCTGCTACAGTGAAAAATTTAAAGTGTCCCATGAAGTAGTGATTACAACAGCGAATGCCTGTAGGATGCTCCTCTAAATCGAAGCGTGCCAAAGTGGGGACTAAAGCCATGATCCCTGGTTTCTTCATCGCGAGATTTCAAACTACGTGAAAGCGAACTGCGGTGCGCCTAAACACTCAGCCCCCAATCTGCCACCTCCATTCAGAGAAGTGTCATGCGGCGGACGCCTGATATTGGAGATCACTCCCTGGCTTGACAGTTTAGGGAGGCAACGGTAGCCAAGAGTTGGGACGCCGCGACGACAGCGAAACTCGCGTTCTATCGTGCTTCCAGCCGGAACTTCTACAAGCCGGCAGGATCGCGAATTCCGACAGCATGACACTCCTACTTTGGCGACGTAATCTGTGGCCACTTCGCGACCACTTTTGATGCTGGGGTTGTGTAGGAGGCTAAACGCACCATTCGGACAGGCGCTCCAGGCATCATACAGTTACATATGATTCACGCAGCAAATAGCATTCACCCGGCGCTTTCCGATGTAGCCATGTGGAAGATCGATTCGGCCGAAGTCATCGTCGCCGAAGGACTCCTCGTCGAGGGGACAGGTGCTCCCTTGCCGAGCGCACTGTTCGTGGCACTCGGAGCAGATCGTGTGGCCACAGGGCAGCCTGGAAGCTTTCAGGGACACCAGTCCACAGAGGGCGCATGCGCTCTGCTCGATGGAGGGCTCCTGGAAGAGGACGGGCCTCCAGTCAAGAGCGTCCGAGAATCCCACCATGCAGAGGGACCTCATCTTCGATGCGCCAGCGTCGAGCCCGGCCTCAAGTCTCGTTTTGTCACGTTGGGGTCAACCTGCGAGAAGGAAACGCCCTCGATTATAAGGGGTACATACAGTGGATCATGTGCTGTAAAACAAGCCCGAAAAATTGCCGTCTGCGCATAAAACCCTCAAACTTTCACCGAATAAAGGAGGCCAGTTCTACCTTGCAAAATATTCGGGCGTTCTTTTGATGTAAAAAAAATTAGACCAACAAACTTTCTAATGTCAACGACGCACGTGTTCGCATACGACCGCGTCAGCAAACATGTCTCCTGGCTGCTCCCGAAAGGAGCAGCAAACAGACAACGCACTTTGTTGTAAGCACACTGCAACTCACGGGAAATGGTGCCACAAGCTACGCTCTTCGCCGATTCCGTCACCTGCAAAGACAACCGTCGTTGACTTTGGCAAGTTTGTCGTTTCTATTTTTTACAAAAGAAAACTATGACTTGTAATCTTACAAGGAAAAATTTATCTCCCCGATCCAATTCGGTGAAAGTGTGAGCTTACTATGTGCAGACACCGATTTTTCCGGTTGGTTATGCAGCGTAGCATCCACGGTACACTTAAACCAAATGGTCGTAAAATATCTCTAGGGTTTTTTGGCTCGTCCGTAGTCTGCACCTTGAAGGCTGGTTCACACTGCCCCATTTTCTTAAGTTAAGTTACGTTACGAAATATTACGTTGAAGTCACCGGGACCGCTGTGCTTCAAATTAGGCGAGGCTACCAGTTAAAAGAGAAATCTGGACACGCGACATTCGAGACACGAATGTTTCGGTCACTTATACGTAACGTAACTCAACGTGAGAAAATTGGGCAGTCGGTTTGAGCCTTCAAAGTCATCTTAGGTACCCCGTATAAAAGGTATTCAAGAGAAGCCTATAAAAGGTTATTCTAAGTTCCTCTTTGTTACGAAGAAGCTCTTCATTTCCTAATTGCCATTCTAGTGCGCCAGGGGGCGATAGTGCATGAGGCGAAACCGTTCTTTACGAGCTGAAAGAGTTCTCAGGTCGTCGAAAAACCTTTCAGGGCGGATATATCTTTTAGAGAATACCACCCTATATAACAACATAACTTGTGGTTTTCTCAGACACAAAAAAACAAACGAACAGTTATTAGAAAGTTTTTTTTCTAAATGAATAACATTAGAACCTGATTTTCTTAACGTTTCATACAGTAATTAGGCTCAAAACAAATTACCGTTCAAAAGCATAGGTGCCTCTAGATCGAAATTGTTTTGAATAAGTAGTCGTGCCTGCGTTCAACTCAAATAAAATGGCACTTCCTCGACCAGTATATTACGTTTTGTCATAACATAGCTTAAAAAGATTACCTAGAGTTCTTTGGCTTTTGATTCACACCCTAAACAGACGATCAAAGTTAGCGCTAGAAATGCTTCAATAGAAAATGCTATTCAAAACTAGGTTGTTTTATGCTAAAATCAAGAGTAGGATTTTTCTGGAAGTTTGTTTTTAGAGCGCAGCTCTTAGGCGCCCGTTTCCGGCTTTAGCGGCGTCGCCGGCGCCGTCGGCGTCGGCGTAACCGCAAGGTCACGTGACCCCTCAAGGTCACGGGACCCCTCAAGGTAATGTGACCCCCAAGGTCACGTGACACCTCAAGGTCACGTGACCCTCAGGTCACGTGACTCCCAGGTCACGTGGCCCCCGGTCACGTGACCCCCATGTCACGTGACCACCCCGAGGTCACGTAACCCCCTCCCCCTATGTCACGTCAACCCCCCCAGAGGTCACGTGACCCCCTCCCGCGTCCCCCCCCGCGCCTTCCCCCTCCTCAAGAGCTGCGCTCTAATTCGGCGTTACAGGGAGTTGTAAACGGCTTTCATTTTTAATAAATAAAAACTGTGATCGAACGTGGTGTTTCTTAAATTCCTCATTACATTCTTTATTACACCATGTCGAGGAATAATCAAAACCGACTAATTTTGATTTGTATGGAAGGCGGAGCACGATGTTTTGACGAAACACATAAAGTGGTTCCTTCCACAGGCTCCATTTGTAATTTCTTCTTGCCATCACAAATACTCGAATATAAACATAATATACACTTTTTGCGGATACGTCACTAGCAGACATGCTCTGCAATAACAAATTGACATTTGAACGCTCCAACTGTCTAAGTCTCACGTATACCTCATTCAATGTGCTTTAGTATTAACGCTGATTTCCGTCTACCCTTACGCGTATCCCGTAGGCAGATCCTGAAAATACATCAAAACCTGTTGGAATGTCAACTGGATAAGTTGTGCTGATAAGGATGGCATGCTGTTCGGCTGCAAACACAGGCACCAGACGATAGTCTACAGCAGTAAGGAAAGGAACTCAGTGACACGCGACGAAATAATTAAAACGCATTCGCCAAGGTGCGGAGGGGCGAGCGGAGCGAGAAGCTGAAGCTAGAGTTGAAAGACACCTCACGGTTTCCGCACCACGTGATTCGAAGATGACAGCGCCCATGCGACAGCGGCGGGAAAAAGTCTATATTAGGAAGACTTAATTAGCTATGCATCAGAGCAACGATTCTTCAGCAATCTCGGTTCTTTAAATAATTGTTGCCAGTTGTCTAAAGCTTTACCTGAAATCGCAACGAATGCTTTACGTCCATTTCTGGAGCTTCCTGAAGCAAGGGACACATGGGTGATGAAAACAGGCGACGCGCGGCAGCGTGTACCAGTATCCATAGCAGGGGAGGGGGGGGTACGTGCGCCTGTTTCTTATGCATTCCCTTCCCCCTTTACGGCGCTCCGTGGTGGCGACCATGATGAAGACTGAAACCAATGTTGTTGTAACTTTAAAGTTAGAGTTAACCAGAATGTGTAGCCACATGCGCGTCTTTTTAATGGCGACCACTGCCTTCCGCAGCCCGGCGAGTGTTTGTTTTTTGTTGTTTTGGTTCTGTTTGGACCGAGAGAGCGCTGGACAACACTGGCAACAGCGTATTTTAAATTTCCCGCCCTTCTTTTGGTTGCGCAGAATGTGCGATGTTCTCGCTTTCCTCGCTTTGCGTGCTCATGTGTTGAAAACGTGCTGAAACTGTTCGTGATTTGGCTGAAAGACGGAAGACTATTTGAAACCACAGGAAGTGCTCTAACGGCTACAAGAGCCCGTTGATCCACTCAAAAGCAGAATTACAAGCCATGATTCGTTCTCCGTCGACAGCAGTGCGTAGGCTTCGTCAACCCGCGTAGTGGTGCAGTGTTTCACTCTGTTTGCTGCAACATTGCGATACAATCATACGACGAAGAGCTGGAATGTTCACAATGAGTGGTGTGGCACTGAGCGACAGAAATGCCGCGTTTCAGTTGTTGAGGTCCAAACCGTTCATACCAATCTTTGTCAGCTGACGGCTCCTCGACTGCGCGAAAGTAAATCTTTTTTCTTTAGTTTGGTTTCACTAAAGTTGACCCATGCTTATGCTATTGTGTTTTGTTAATCTGACCATGCACACGCTTGGATGATTTTCTATCTATTAATCTTAAAGGCAATTTTTCTTTCCTTGGCTTGAAACTGGCCAGAAATAAGTTTCTCGGTGAGAAATAAAGCATTTTAGAAGTACTACACTATTGATTATAATTTGATCAACATATGCTGTATTTATTTTTACATCTCCAAACTTTGCATTCTCGATCCCTCTCTGGCACTGTCTAGGGATCAAAGGTGCATTTCTTGTACAACATGAAAGTGTATAGGCAAATTATTGGGACATCAAGCAAATGAGGTCTATGTTTTATTCAGTGACCTCAGGTGAAGTGAAAGCTGGACGTCTTCAGAGAAACCTGACGGATGCTTGCTGTGTTTTGAGACCTCTGTGTTCCTCGTCCTTCTGTTTGCTTTTCCCTGATTGTGGGTCTTCATTGTAGGCCTAAAGTGTCACCCTTGGGTGAAAGCGAGCCTGAGATTCAGGTAAAATATGCATTTTGAATCAAGAACTGAAGATACACTGTCAAAGCGAGTATGCAAACAAGCTGATTGAGAACAGACATTACAACCCTAGCCTGAAGGAAAGGGAGGGATAGCACAAACAAAACTCTGAACACAGCTTTGAAGCTTTGAATTTGTGATGTCCCTCCATCTGCTCCAGTGTTACAACGCCAGACACTCATAGTTAATGCACGGGATGACTAATATTAAGATGATCATTTCATTTTATTCACTCGCTCAACATCATGTACTCACACAACACCTTTGATTGTCAATTGCGGAGAAGACATCTTTGATGGTTAGCTCAGAAATTAGTAACAGATGGCAAGACACTCCATATAACAGTAACAGATGGCAAGACAAGATGGCACTCCAAATATTAATAAAGGACAACAATAAACCACCAACTAAATTTTTTTGACAGACAGCAGTAGTTCCAGGATTGAAACTAATCAGAATTTTATCAAGTGATAAAATCACATTTCCTGGAAGGTCACAGTAGTATACACGATGCATGAAACAAATTATCAGAATAAAACATGTCCTCTCTAGGTTGTGAGCCATCTGTGCGTCAACTAACAAGCAACTTCTCCTAAACAGGCACACTAAATCATCAAAGTGTGGTTCACGCATCAGACAGTCATGTCTCGTTATATGGACCCCGTTAATATGGATACCCCGCTGATATGGAAACCATTTTCAGAGAGAAACTGGGAAAACACATGCACTCTTGTCTCGTTATTACGGACAGTTCCTGGCTACGCCACTGGCTCGAGCAGACAATAAGCAGCATTACACCAGAAAAAAAAATACATTACGGCTAAACAAAGAGAAGAGAAGCGTTATGAAGTGACCGTTTTTAGTTTTGCCAAATAACTCCTACATTCAACTTTCCATCATCACTGAACGCCGAACAGGCATCCGCTTTCGTTTCTGTTTATTAACTTCTACAAAAAAAATTATTGAAATATCAAGTTTTTCTTTCTCTCCAACTCGCCGTAAAACAAGAAGCGGCGTCATTTTGACAATCGTGACGTGCTCTGTCACCGGAACCGGAAGTTCTCTCGGCAGAAGGAGAATGAGAGCATTAGCGGCGAGCTGTCGGTGTGCTGGTAGGTTTTACCACTGGGTTTTACTGCGCTCATGGCGCCGATGCCACCGACATATTTTCTGAGTCGGGGCCTCTCATCACCGCGATAGCAATGGACACATCGCAGCTGTGAGAGGTTCAATAGACATCTTCTAAAACATGAAGCGCCTCACCGCGGCGAAGCTCCACGCAAAGCATGCAGGGAACTAGTTGGCCATAGAGTTTAGGTTTCGATCTTTGGACATGTGCAGCGGTTAGGCCGTGTGTGGAGTCGTTGGCGTCGTCGCGCCGCCTCGGTACGGTTCCTCATCGCATCGCATAAATACTAATGTATGTGCATGTACGCGTTTTCAGCACGCGCAGATCAGAATCTGTTCCCGTGACGGACATCAAAAAGTGGAAGGAAAGCTGGACTACATTCTTATTGTGTGTTGTGCCGATGTGCTGAGAATCACGACTTTGGGATGCATGCGAAACACTGCAGATGGTTGCTTAGCACCACCTGCCTTGTTCTTTTATTTCTTTTTTTTAAATTTATCTTTAGGTCTGCTACGTTTGAAAGGGTCGTGAGTCGCTATAAGCCGCCCACTCCAGACTATTGAAATCATGCAGCCTACAGTAAACTGGACGCGTACAACTGCAATCCGCGTGAGAGTGGCGTTCTTTTATTTTATTTTAAATTTTTATTTTACTTACTTGCCGATCGCGTTCGTACTTAGTGTCACTAGAGAGTTTTAGTAGGTCGTGTTCTCAGGCAACGCTATGTGTAAGAGCTCGCGCTGTCGCGGGAGGTCGCGCTGCCACTTCGAAGCATGCTCTGAAACGCGCCCGGAGCGATAGCGGGCCTCTGAAAACGATCGACTAAAACTCACTATTTTAACATGGTCTAAGCGCAAAAGCTACAAGCGCGAGTGGATAGCATTGACAGGAGGCCCAGCTGTTGAAGCGCTCGCGCAGCGGAGCCTACCGTTCAACTCGAGGAGCTCGCGCCCGTAGCCTTTGCGCTTATCGCCGTTAAGATGACACGAAGTAAAAACTAGCAATGCATAATAAGAAGTTTTAGTAGATCGTGTTTTCAGGCAATGCTATGTGAAGCGGGAGCTTGCGCTGCCACTTCGAAGCATGCTCTGAAGCGCGGTCCCGGAGCGATAGGGGCCTCTGAAAACGATCTGAAATGCAACAGGAAACGCGATTGTGTGCGCACCATCCTATCAATGTCGGCTGTTCGCACACTGCTTGGGAGATCAAAAGCGGCCGCTACAGTGTCAACCTAAGTTTTACAGAGAATCTCCGCTGCATCTTGAAAGATAATTTCGTCAGACAAAAACACTTTGGCCCAAATGTACATTGCTGCCTTGTACGCGTAGAAAACGCCAAAAGCGCTGATCCTCATGTGAAATGTATATTTCAATCGGTTTCGGGACAGATATTGTTGTTTGAATTCAGTTTTGAAACCACTGAAACGCCGTTACCCCGGTAGTCACATCATTTATAAAGCACAACTTGGTATTGAGCACTGCTTACTGCATCAGGATGCGATACAATCGGCAGGTTGTGCATGGTTCGCCGTCAGCGCCGCACGGGTCGATGCGTTGACCCAAACCATAGCCTCCTCTGTACGCAGAGTTCGACGACGGAGCCATAGAGAGCCCGGTCGCAGATTTGGAGCGCGAGGATCTGGTAGCACAGAGCATTTTAGGGGAACCTGGTCGTCAGCGCACATCTTTTGCAGCGGCGAGGACCCGAAACATGGTTTTCAAACCCGACGAGAAAAGAAGCGGTAGCGCGAGGAACGCGAGGAGCACGAGCGGACATTCCATCGCTCAGGGAGAAGCGTGGTCCGACGTCTCGCCGCAGAGGGGCGCCCGTCATGTGGCTCTCCTCTCATCCGTTGTTTGCCGCTCTACCGTTTCAATTTGGGCGGCCACTTCTCGTGGCAATCTGCCAGGCTGTGTCAGTATAGAGAAGGCTATGCCCAAACCAAAACCATACGGTCCGCCACTTCGCCCGCTCCTGCTCAACTAGTTCCCAACAAGCAACGCTCGCGCGGTGTTGCCAGTGTTGCACGCGGCGATTTTCGGAAGAAGTCTATTACATATGTTGGGTTACAGCGACAGCATGGGACAGGTCCCCTACGCCGGTACGCCTGTTGTAAAGTGCTGCGACTCTTCCGATGAAGACTCCAGTTCCTCGTGGAAATCGGACGTCCAGGAGTGGCGACTCCAATGTACGGAATTTTCAAGCATACACGGATGACCTTAGACATGGGGCCCCTCGTACCGATGAGCCTGCACCAAGTGCTTCGATGTGGTTCCTCGAGTGGCAAGCGGTGATACTGCAGCCGTTCCTTTTTAAGCTCCGGACTGCACAAACTGTAATTCGGGGCTCTTGCAACGAGCCCGTGAGCTACGACTTCGTCCGCTGTGACCAGAGCGACCGGAACAACCACTCTGCGCCTCGCGTGAAAAACACTCCTGCAACCACTGCAAGAACCGCAGCAGATCGTCAGCAAGACAGCCGCTTCTCCGACGCCTTCAGCCATTTCCGCGGTATCGCTAAAAAGAAAGGGACGCGCTGTCACTCACTGGCGTAGCAGAAAATGCACTAACTTTTCTATCGGCTTAAGCTTTATTAACTTTTATTTTGTCAGGATACGCTCGCAGGGCAGAGTGGATAAAAAAAAGAAAGAAAAAGATGCAGTAAGCCGTCTTGGACGATCACGACTTCAATGATGGTACAAATCTCACCGTCTTTTCGACGATAGCAAAAGACGATGTAATCTTATCAGAGATATAGGAACGTAGAAATATGAGTTCGTGATTACATAGACGTTCCGACGTTACGATCGTTCAGGAATGATAACACTAATCACTTTTCTCGGGTGATGAAAGCGCGTCAAAATTCGAATTCTTCATATACGCCTTTAAATACAGTACGCACTAGTAATACCTTGAACTTGAGCACACGCATGGAATGCGTAAAATAAGAAACCCGTGCGATGTTCGAGGACACAAATGCCAAGAAAGCACCACTGTAGTCGAGGTAAACAAAGACGACGGCACGAGCGTTTCTGCTGTCTTGAGGGTGCCGCTACAACATTACCGCACGAGGTGATGGATCTTCCCTTCTGGGACGTGCTGGGTTATCATCTCGACACACGACGAAAATTCAGTCAAGGATAGCGCTCTACGCGTAACGATGAGCTACCACCGCGCCGACCACGTCAACGATCACCACCGACGCCATGTTTTTCAGCGAGAGCAGTTTTGCTTTAAACAGCAGCGGACTTAAGGTATTCCTGCGAGACTCAACTTTGTGATTTTATTCATGACCTGCACACTAACCTTGAATGTCATACTCAGACTAATTCGTCGATCACGACGAGCCGATTCGTCGATCACACGAATGTCATTCGTTGTAAATGGCACTCGAGTTGCCCGTGTGGCACGGGTATTAATCAACAAAATGTGGATCAGCATAGGCGCCGACTACGGGGGGGGGGGGGGGGCGGGGGAAGCCAATCCCATCGCCTCCGCGTGTGCCTGATTAATTTCATCTGCGCGCCCTGGTGCCTGCACATATCGATAGCTGGCGCCCAGCGGATAAATAAAAAATTATCTGTGCACCCTGGTGCCGGCACGTATCGATAGCTGGTGCCCAGTGGATAAATAGTGTTAAACACCCAAAATGTCGAAACTGTGTTTTGTCAGATAAGATTAACTAATGGAAAATGCTTAGCCGTTGGTTCTTTTTATCAGCCACCATGTTCAACGTCTAATGCTATCAGGTGTCTTCCAAATGCGATTGAAACGATCTCGTGCAATCACGTTATTATTATTGGAGGCGATTTCAACTTGCCAGCTATTGCATGAAATATTGCGAACTACAGGAGGACAGTTGGTGGTGAATTGTATACGGAGTTTTTTTAGCTTGTTGGACGTTTTTTCACTAGAACAATATGTTACTGAACAGACACGAAATGATGATACGGGCCATATCTTGGATCTTCTGCTCTGAAACACTTCTGGGATTGTCGAAAATACTCATACCGTTCCAGGTATTAGCGACCATAGAGCTATAGTGTCTGAAGTAAACTTAAGTTGTTTGAGCAAAAGCAAATCATGTGAAAGAAGGGTGTTTTTCTATGACCGAGCTGATTATTTAAAAATGAACTCTGCGCTGGAATCTTATCTTCCGGTTTTTGAAACTTTGTCCGAGTCTTTAAATGTCAATGAGTTATGGATTAAACTAAAACAAAAAATCTTTAGTATGCGCGACGAGTGTGTCCCATCGCGCATGCTAACACCAAAACCAGCACGTGACAAGCCGTGGTTTACGCGAGAATTTCGTGGCTTACTCAACAAGAAAAGCCGAGCTTATGTCAAAGACCATAAAACCCGGCTTTCGACTGGCCCTGCTAAACTGAAAGAATTGGCTGGAGTAGTACGGGACAGGTTGGAACGGGCTAAAGCGGCGTTTTTCCTTAAAGCAGAAGATAACTTTAGGAGTTTCTAAAAAGAATTTGGAAATATGTCCGAGCAAACGACAAACATAATTCTTCCGTCCCGACCCTCAAACATAACGATGCTCTCGTCGACAGTGATAACGAAAAAGCCGAGCATTTTAATTTATATTTTCGGTCAGTTTTTACTAGGGGTGTGCGAATAGTGATTTCTGAAACCGAATCGAATACGAATCGAATAATTGTGGCACCGAATCGAATACGAATACGAGTCGAATCATTTTAGAATAGTTTCTGAATAGTAAGTAGACAGCAAATAAAAGAAGAGCACAGAGATTATAAAACTATTGTTATTGTTCTAAAACGTTTCTCAAAATTATTGTAAAAACGTGACTAGACGATAATGACTAGAGTTCAACAATATAAAATTAAATAGAGACAAAAGCTACGAAAATATTAGAATGCAAAACATAATATCATGGTTCACGCGGATGCTGAATATAAAATCACAGCTCGCTTTAGCCTGGCACATCCTGGAGCATTGTACTTAGTAGGAACTCCACATTCTCTTTTTATTCCTTGTTGTAGCAGATGTTCTTGAATAGAGGATCAAGGAAGGTGGCAAGGGCGTGATGTGCCTGTGTGCTTACGTCCAGGAACCTTGTTTTCACTGATATGAAAAAATTCTGAGAAAACGCATTGTCTTGTTCCACTTGCGCCCTCAAAAAGCAACGTCTTCACACAGTGAACAAGTGGAACAACCATGGAAAGTGTTGGGAAAGACTCGACACAAGCAGCTGTTGTGGCTACTTCAATTGGTTGCATGGGAGCGCCAGAAGAACTTTAACACTCTACTGCACTTTCTCTTCGAACAACTTCCCGCTTCTACAGAGCGGCGGTACCGTTGCAACCAGTTCTCAAACGTCTCCACGACGCGCTTTCCGAAAGCGTGCACGAGAAGTCTCGCGCGAAAGCGGTACCTAAAGGCTGAACCGCATGTAAGCGATTTAGCGAGTGACGAGACGAGCAACAGCGACGGGAGTCAGCAGCGAGCGACGAAGATTTCTCACTGTGGCTCGTAGCGTCGATCGGTGTTTGGATTTCTAGAAAATGCCTCATCGCCTTGGTCGCTTGCTCACGCCACTTTCATGCGGCTTGCCTCATCGCGCGACTGACCAAGCGACAGCGAAGCGGGTCGACGTCGCCTGTCGCGTCTCACGGCAAATCGCTTACATTTAATGGAGACAACAGCAACGTACGTATGAGAGGAACTACTGCTGCCGATAATGACAATCATTGTCTAGGAGAAGAAGTACGTATTGCCACCTTACGGGCACGTATGGCAGGCGTGCCAGCGCGTTGTGGGACGCCTATGAAGGGAATCACGCGCCGCGACACCGTAACGACTATTCGGAAATTATTCGGAAAATATTCGAAACTTTTGAAAATTATTATTCGATTCGATTAACGAATCGAAAAGGGTAAAATTCGATTCGTTATTCGAAACTGGCGAATATTCGCACAGCCCAGTTTTTACACCTTCGCAGACGAGGACTGTAGATTTTAACGTCCCAGCGGCGACCAACGTTGTGCCTGAAGTTGAATTTGTTGTTTCTGGAATTCTTAATAAATAGACCGATCTCACCAGCTAGTTTGAGTACGCCACCGCTGCCGACATGCATCGTGGGAGCTGTAGTCTTTCTGCACGCGCGACAACCCTGCTGGAGGTCTGCGCGAGCAGAGCACGAGGCGGCATGAGCTGTCTCGTGAACTGGCGTCTGCCTCCTATGAACTACAGTTATGGCGGCGTCACGCATGCGTGGAACGCTTGGTGAGATCGGTCTGTTGCGCAACTTGGATACAACCAAATCGACTGGTCCGGATGACATTCCTGGGTGTATTCTCAAATCTTGTTCAAGTTCATTGTGCCCATATTTCGTCGTACTGTTCCAAAAATCGCAGTTTGAATCTTCGCTTCCTTTAGACTGGAAGCTTGCACGAGTAATGCCAGTGCATAAAAGTGGCCCTAGAGCAGACTTGTGCCTGTCTCAAGTATTGTACTCAAGATACTGTATTTTAAATACTTCTTGAAGTATCTTGGTATCTTGCAAATACTTTTCACCGAGAGTACTTGATACTCTATCTTAATTACATTTCGGACTATCTTGTACTCATTGTCTCAAATAAATTTTTGACATTCCGCCATTTTCAGAGTTTTTCCGTATTAAGTAGCGTGGGCGTGGCACGAGCAAAGGAGAACATTTTTCCAGAACCCAAATCCTTTAGCTAGTTCCGATTAGCGACGGTGGCTTTGGTTGAGCTCGTGAAAAAACATCGCTTTTTGCCGATTGTGTGCTCATATTTCAGCCCAAAGATCGTACAATGAAGGTTTTCTCTCGCCTTCCCAAAAGCGCCTTTTGTTCCCTAGAGTTTCTCCCGAAAAATCATCATACAAAAGGGGTGGTTTTACGGAAGTTAGGATTGCCCCTGTGAGGCGCAACGCAGACCGGAAACATCCTACGACAACAATGCAGACTTGAGTGTCAAGAAAATAACAAATAAGAAAATGAAAAGTGGACACACACCAAAAAGAGTATTTTTTTGTTTTGCTTGTTGTATGTTTGCCCGCTACTGCAAGAAGTTTGGGCTTTCTTTTGTTTATTTTCTTTTTTGTCGTCAGTCCGTCTCTTATTGCTCTCGCGAACGCTGTCTGTAAGCGAGCATCGATAAGCAGAGAACAGGACAGGAAACGAACTAAAAGCTGGATGACCTCTCAAAATCCCAACTAAGCGTCCCCCAATGCTGATGCTTTCTGAACGCAACCTACTTGAAGAAGGTGCGACCACTGCCAGGGCTATTATGGCGGTTCTCTTTGCTATCCGCTCACCCATATCCGCGTCCCAGAGTTTGTTTATAGTGAACTCCCCATATAGGGGATATGACTTGCAGTTAAACGATGCGTCTAAGGTGCGCCGTAGGACGTGACATTCAGCGATGTCACTATAAGCATTAAGCGACCTCTCTATTTCTATCCCAGAAATGCTTTGTAACATCTATCCGTGATATTGCCGCGCAACGCCGAGCGAGCGCGTGACCGAGAATGGTTTACCGCGCTTGGCTCTCGCGCGGTGCCTCCGGGTTTGATTCCGAGAGCGCACTCCTTTTATACTTATTATTT
>JAZHYW010061358.1:0-31416 GCA_037355805.1 Ixodes ricinus
CCGACGGAGGCCGTCGAGCAACGCCCAGAGTGCCTGGCCACGTATTTGTAAACGGTAGGCGATACGTGGCATGCGAACGCCGCTCGTGCCGGATTGGCTCCTCCTCGAGGAGACGTTGTGCTGTTACCGGCTCAACCAATCACGCAGAGACAAAAGTCGCTGGGGCCACAGCGCATTGGGTAGGCGTGACTGGTTCAGCGAGTGAGAAATGCGGGCAAGGGCGAGCGCCGGGTGCCACTTTTCGCGCCGCTCGATTGCCGTCGTCGGATGTAACTCAGGAACAACGCTTCGTGGCACGAGGCAAGAAGGGAATCGCACGCACAGCTTTAATCGGCGCTAAAAATGGGAAAGGGCGCCCCTACGTGCCGTTGCCTTTGCCTGTCTCGTCAAAAAAGGTGGTCCCCGAGTATAGACCTGTCCAATAAAGGGCTCCCAACGGGTTCCATCTTTAGTGTTCTTGCGTATGGCGCGCGATTTACTCGTTCTTCATAGCCAGGAACATGCGCGTACTGGGCTGAGGAGATCGCATGCGGGGCTGAGGACTTGTAAATATCGTAATGGTGTATAGTTGCGTCGGCGGCGCTCGAACGTAGTGTGACAACGGAGTAATCGCCGCTTTAGTAAGACGGACGGCATCTAGCGGAAAAAACACGGAACTAGACGGAACAGGTCCTTCGTAATATCTTATGATCTCTCGTGGCTTCCGGGATTACTTGTTGTCGGCAGTTGGCTCTGATGGAACGGTTGTCCCCGTGACTCTGCCGTTACTGTCGTATCAGCGTCCTGCCCAGGCCACTCTCAAAAGCAAACGTGACGCAACCGCGTGAAGCAGTCGACTGTGCGTTTATCAACGTTCATCAGCACCGTAGAAGGACAGTAGGCAGTTGTTCCATCGCCTTCTCGAAGAAGGTCAAGCCCCTCAGGCTCGCTTTCGCCACCACATCGCTGCGGGTTTGAACCTGTAGTGAATAAAAGGGGGGCAAACGATTCTGAGTCCAATGCTTGCCTGCCGAAACCCGAGCGTTGTGCATTGAACCGGCACTAGGCGCGGCACGACCTGTTTTAGACCGCCAGATGTGCCCGATAGCGGCGACCCCTGTAGGTCGCTGGAGTCGTTAAAGTTATTCAGACCTACCTTCAGAAACGCATAGCTTTGCGAGTCCCGATAGAAACACTGAGGAACGACTCACGACGAACATGCATCATCATAACAAGCCACTTCCTACGTTTCTTAAGCTCTCAGTGTCTATGGCCCCAGGACAGTGAACAAGAGGCGCCTCAGTAGGCTGCTGAGTTAGCGCGGCTGGTGGCCGAAATGGGCAACATTCGGGAAGGTCTCAGCACCGAACGGTTGACGCGAGAGCTCTGCGTCACTCGGACGTTTGAATTCAAGATCTGGTCTACTGATTGCGACAGTGGGCTGTCTGCGAGTTGCCAAAATTCCGCATAAGGGCGCATTCACACAGAGAAAACAAAAACGCGCGTTTTGGTCGACGTCGACCCCGCCGTCGGAAAACAACGATGCAGACACACAGCTCAACCCGGCGTCGGCGTCTTCTCAATGAACCTTGCGCTTTATCGAGAGAACAGGGATTTCTTTTCTTAGTCTGCTTCGTACGATCGTTGTTGCCTTGCCTTCGTGATTGCATATGTGCACGGAGAGAAGCCTTTAGTGAATGGACAACGGCGATGATTATATATACGTTTACACTCCACTTGTACGCAGCATATGTGAGAGGCCCGAATTCGAGCGCGCAGCTTCACGAGATGTTCGAGTAGCGCGTTTTTGTGCAAACAAAGCTTAGCACGGTGCTAACGCCCATGGCGTCCGTACTTTGATAGTCCTGCACGCAGCTTGCGCGATAGTGGTTTTGAAGGGAACTGTTGTATTCTGTAGTGGTGGCATGCACGCAAAGAATGGACAAAATACAGTGGGGTTCATCGCTAGCTCTGGCGCAGTCAGAACACTGCAGGTTTGTCGTTCGCTGGCGGCTTTCGGGCCGCCAGCGAACGACTAACAGAGTAGTTTCAGAGGGTGACACACGCACAGAAAACGCTGCTCACAGTCACATGCTCCAATCGGCTTGTTTTTCTCCACACTGAAACGCTTCTAGCCACGTTTAGCCACTGCGTGCCTTTATCGACCCTTGTGTCTTTCGCCTTCCTTGTGGATGCAAAATAAAACAAGCAAAAACAGGTCCTAACCGGAAAAAGACCACGTGACGTCCGGTCGCTCGCTGTTTGGCTCAAGCGCGCTCGTCGAGGGAGACATTGGGTTTGGAGACGTCGTCCTACACGACGCTCGACTTTTTTCAATTTAAAACAAGCAAGAAAACTGACCCCTCGTCGCGCGTTTTTTTGCAGTGTGAATGCGTCGCAAGATGGCGCCACCTGTCGAACCAAACTTTATTGTTCATGGGGTGTACGTATGATTAAAGTCCTACGCCTGCAATTATAATGACTCGACAAAGGTCGGTGCACAAGACGCACCCAATACAATCCTACACTTTGAAATATGCGGTGTGTCTACTTGTCCGCAAAATCCTTGGGAGAGCCGATCAATGCAATCTATGGTGGAGCTCGGTGAATGAAAATTAAGAAAATATGTTTACACCAGAAAGAAGCAGTCTGCGCTTTGGCACTCAGTGCCACGTTTAACGTGCTTATGTCTTGATCAGTGCAACGGCGTCTTCTAGGTATAAATATATTTTCAGCCACGTCATTCGCTCAACTCTCTTCGTAATCTCCTGCGGTTGTCTCTTCCAAGGGCCTGACGAGGGAGGCACCAGAAGTTTGAGACTGTTGCCAGATGCCGCAGTGGACTGGTATCCTGAAAGTTTTGATCATCAAGGATGGCCAACGCTCTTCCTGAGAACAGCGTTTTTATGGTCACTGCTTTTCCTCAAAATTGGTTCAGCGCATTAAAAACACATCTGAACTAGTAACCCAAATTACAAGTAACAATATATTTTTTCTGCGAAGGTATTAAAATTTTAAGTTTAGCACTTGGGTGCTCAAGGGTTCTACTGGCAACACCGCAAACCTGACAGTCAAATGTTATAAAGTGGGGACAGTAGAGCGTGCTCCAAACGTGTTACAAAAAGCTGATGGTGTGAAATGAATCATGGAAACGCTCGCGCCAGCAAAATGTAAAACAACGCGTAAAATACTTTTTCTGTCTATAGACTGCCTCCGCGACGTGCAAGGTATATCAACATATGACGTCACCTCGCTGGCACACGCGAGAAAGTTAACTTGTTGCTTTTGGCATAACATTCATTTCCCTTTTCTTTAAAGCAGCATTTATTTCTGGGTAGCTCAAATAAATAACCCAGACAAATCTTCTGTCCCGTGCGTGCAGGTGGCCATCTTCCAGGGTAGCAAGTATGTATGCGGAGGAACCCTGCTGGACAGGGAGACGGTGCTTACGGCTGCTCAATGCTTGGGAGAAACCGAACCCGTGTAAGCATGCCTCAGCGCAGCTTTGTTCCTCCTCTTTTTGGACAAGATCGAGTCTACTCTTTTGACAAACTTGTCTGCTGTAGTCCCGAGCAGCTGAAAAGCCTCAAAGATTAACGAGAATGCAGCGAGTGTGCAGGCGAGCTGGTGGAAGTTGATCGTGTTGAAAATTACCCGAAATTGTGGTAAAACATGATGGCGTTGAATGTTTTCAGGCTGTTTACCAAATGTTAGGTGAACTCTGCAGCAAATAATGGTGCTGTGACGTCGGTGATCGAAATTAGGTTTGTGGCTGTACACTAAAGAAATTGAGGAAAGAAACACAGTAGCTAATATTGAAACGTTCATTTTCTTGCGCCATTTATGTTCTGGTTCCCATCTTCTACCACGGTCTTTCAGGTAATTTTCAACATGATTAAGAAATTAGTCAGGTACGGCCTTCAAAAGTTCATTGTCTACTAAATTCAGTCCGTGGATCGAAATTGGGTAGGATATGGCATACCGTACACCGCTTTTATAAAAGAAAAAAGAAAACTCTAATATATTTAGGGCCTGCGGCGACCCTTCTTGAACTTATCTCTCAAAGGCGTCGGCACCTCCCAGTCAATAGAAAGGCAAGCAACGGTCGCCTAAAAACTGTTTCCCAAACTTGCCACTTCTTACGACCGAAGATGCTCAAAGCGGTAGTCGGCGATATTTCGAGCTACCCCAACTATGTTTTCTCAATCTTCAGCCTTTATCATTTTCTGGTTCGATACCAGGAACCGGCGTTTTTTTTTTCGGTAGTGCACCGGTCGCTTAGCTGTGTTTGGAGATTTTTGTTTGCCCTTTGTCCCCCTGTTCCGCCTTTCTAGGGATTACTTCATAATTTTTGCCCTGCTCGCTTGCACGTTTCTTTAATTGCATTATTGTGAAAGCCTTAAAATGCAGGCCGTTCACCCTTGTTTGTGTTAGATTGGTGACAGCTGTCCTGTCGTGTTTGTTTCTCTTCGTAGTCTGTGTTTTCTGAGCTGTTTTCCTCATCATGTATAACGTCAAACAACTGGCCCAGTTCTCCACCTTATTACTGATAAAACCCGTTTGCTCTAAAGACGTCTAACTCCTGGTTAGATCAGTTGGTAGAGCGCTCCACTGGAAATGGAGAGGTCCCTGGTTTGATACCAGGACCAGGCGCCTATGTTTCAGTCGCGAACCAGTCGCCTAGCTGTGTTTGGAGCTTTGTGTTTGTCCTTTGTCCCCTTATGCCCCTTCTCCAGGGATTATTTTCGTCATTCTTGTCCAGCTCGCCTGCACCTTTGCATTAATTGCATTACCCGTATGCTATTTGGAGTAGCGAAATTTGAAATAGTTATCGTGAAATCGGCGAGTGAAAATAATGTCATCTATAACCAACTTCTAAAGTATTCATTTGACCTCATTAAACAGATTTTAATCACTTGAAAACACATATTTATGGTCCAAAGAGGCCAGCCCAGCCCCTTCTGCTGGCGTTACGTTTAATATCTTCGCCAATAAAAACTTTTTGAGTTCGAAGAAAAAACAAAACTGTCATGAACAAAATTATAAACTTTGGTCATCACAGTTGTGAATCACAAAATCACGTCACAAAACTGTCAAAAACTTTTTTGGCCTAATTTTGGGAATGTTATTTCAGCGATGTTCGTTGCTGTGTTTGGTCGATTTTGAGGCAAAATCGAATAAAATAGGCCTCTCCAAAAACTATGACGGGTCTCTTGGACCCTTTAGGAATTCTTGAAAAGTACGTCAGGCCCGTTAGAAAACTTACCTCGTCAGGCCCCTTAAAGTTTTTTTTTGTTTTTTTTGGAAGTTTAGGTCGAAATATTAAAAAATCCTTGTGCGCCTCAGAGCCGGCTTTTAAATACGGGGTATTTTAAAGCATTAGCTTTAAAGAGGTCGTTGCGAGAAGAGCCGACTTCGGCGGGGCGGGAAGATCTGGATTGGTCAATAAGTAATTCATTTTCCTTAAAGAAAAAAAAATTGAAGAAGTTTAGGCAGAAAACGGATCAACCCTATGACCCTTCGGTTGTGAGTAGACACCCTACCGACGAGGCCATGCAGACACTTTTTTTATTGCCTGGTTAGACATTGAAACGCTATAACACAAAAAAACAAAAACACACACACATATAGAAAATGTTAAAAGCGCGTGAACCTCTGAAAGGCCCCGCGGCTACATCTAAAAACGTTTTACACAGACCAATTCATCTAGTAAGGATACCCCGTCTGGGGGATCTTGCAAAGCGCGGTACACTTCGCGTATGTACGCGGAACTTTCAATTAAATGGTCTTCAGCGGGGCTCATCTTGACATCTGCGTTGTTCACTTCGTCCTCGTCCTCCAAAGGCTGTGGAGGCCGAGGAGCATGAACAAATCGTACGGAACCCCGCCTTCGTTCTCCAGCGGTGAAAAACGTATGCCGTATGGATCGAGAGGGAGGTCTTCCTTCAACGTTCGCTGAAGTATGTCCCATATAAAAATCGCGTCCTAACACTCCAGAAAAACATGTTCTATCGTTTCTTGTTTCTTACACAACAGACAGTTAACTGACCATGGGACAAAAAGACCTCTCTCCTCGAGCCATGGCTTAACAGGGAGCACACCACAACGTAATTGAAAGAAAAAAAGGACTTGAAAGACGGCCTAACCGGCATTTTCTTCACCCTCTTTAAGACATCCTGCCCCGGTCCGTCATAATACAGAGACCTATAGAGGGTACAAGCAAAGAACATCCACCAATTCTTTATACAACCTTTTACGATTAACTGAACATAGGTACTTCAATGAAAAACGAACCTTTAGCATCCGAAAAGATAAAACTATTTATCCCATGAACCCACGAACGCTGACACAATTTTGGTTTATTCCATGCAGACAACGCTTGCAGGGCTAGGGAACGAGCGACCGTTTCTATGTAGCTATCGCGTTGCACTCTTAAAGGCTCTGCTTAAGCCTCCTTTTGTAATTTTTGGGTTTATGATTCAGCTTGTGAAGAATCTCAGAGATCCCGTTAAAAGCAAGTAGGATGAATGTAAACTTACCTTGATTCATTGAATTGAGTTGAGAAACGCGGCACGCGTTGTGCGTGTTTAAACGTCTGACTTTTTGGAATATTTATTGCTTTCAGATGTTATATTGGTAGCTCAATGTTTTGTAATATTAGGCCTTTTTTATGCCGTAGTGTTCTATTTTAAATTTTGTGGCTATTAAGCCTGTTTAATAGCCTAAAACACACGAAAGGCAGTCTTACAGTTTCACTAAATTTATCTAGAAAGCCTTCTCACGAAATGTTTTTACTGTTGCGTTGTAGAGTGGACCGCGACCGCTAAAAACACATGAACGATGTCCGGCAGCACGACCCCCCCCCCTCCCCCCCCCCCTTTAAAGCAGTATTGAATTCATCAGCGGCTTGGTTTTCTCCTTCTCTGAGACCCCAGACGTCACCTCGCAACCCCCCGGGGGGGGGGGGGGTCGCGGCCCCACTTTGGGCACTTAGGTTCTAGAAGGATAAACCAGCCGATAAACAATTAAACGCATTGGAACATCATGGTTAGGCTTCTTTTCTCCCTTTAGTGCCAGAAACTACACGGTGCGACTCGGTGTGCTTCATCCCAAGGAGTCCCCGAGCGATCACAGCACCACGCTTCCCGTCAAGTGGATCCGCGTGCACAAAGAATACCAGGTGGGCCGACCCTACAAGGACATCGCCATCGTGCGAATGGACGGCAAGGTGACCTACGGCACGCACATCGGCCCGGCATGCCTGCCGCAGCCGGACATTAAGCTTGGAGGAGATGCGGTGTTCCTCGGCTGGGGACACCGAGTTCGGTGAGCACACGTGGTTGTGAAGGGCGACGTCCGGTTGTTTAGGGAAAGAGGGATGCACGTTCATGACGAACGGGGACAGTCACGTGGAAATACTCGCCACCAGCTAACTTGTGGAGTGCTTAAAACCACCGTTCTACTGTTTTTTCGCATCCAGCTTGCGAGGTGCCTTAGTCTAGAAGCCAAATGTTAAATTTCGGAGATTTACATGCTGACCCGACGATGGCCCAGCAGAGGACTGAGAATTAATTTCGACCATCTGGTATCTTTTAGCATGCAACTGAAACCTCGATTTCACGGCGCCTTCTCCGCAGTAAGGCTCCCTCAGATATCATAAACCTTAACCAGGCGGTTTCGAACCTGCCACGGCTGGCGATCTGTATAGGCAGGCGCGTACAGTTCATGCCCCGGCAAATTGTTGGAGTGGGAAAACACGCGCCCACACGGCCCATATCCCATAGTATGCTTATGGAAGAATCATATGTCAAAATAATTTCACCTTAAAATTGGAGAACACACTATGATCCATTCTAATGTGTGGCCGTGATTGTCTACCATGCTTTTCCAGACGGATGGCACACAACTATCGTTAGTGTCTTCCACCTGTCTCTAATCACTTTTAAAGCGAAAGCATGAACTGTCTTATTGAACGAAGCCGGTAAAAACGGCAACTAAATTCCCATTGGTGCGACAACTTTCTCAGCGAGGTTCCTGTAAACAAAGTAAATTAATTGAGAACATAATGAAACCGGAGACACGGAACAAGAAGGATAATACAACACCGTCTCAGACACAGCTAAAAGTTTTAATCACAACTTCATCCCTTTATAGCTATCAAGCGTCAGCCGACGCGGAAGTGCAAAAACTCCAAATGCTAGTAAGAGCAAAAAAAAAGGGGGGAACCACCTTCGCCGACATCAAATCACTAAGGCCTACGAAGCCAAGCACAACGAAAAATAGACAGAACAAAACCTAAAAACTGAAAACAACAACTGCAAAAACGTCCGCACTTGCTTATCAAGAACAATCGCAGGAACGCTAACACAATTCCCTGCTGACGTGATCCTAATTGTTTCCTTCAAAGCGCGTTTAAACGGATCCCATTCTTTGCAAACTATCTCTGTCAACTTCCACTCGGCAACGCAATTGTTACACTCATCTAGATGCTTGACTATTTCGGAGTTTCGCGACTTTGATAGCACTGCCCTTTTGTGCTCTAGGAGGCTCTCATTAACACAACGGCCAGTCTGCCCAACATAAGAAAAGCGACAGATCATAAGAACATCATAGACAACACCTTTTTTGCACGCTATGGCCGGATCTCTGTGTTTGTTTTTGCCACACTCTTCATGTACGCCCAAGGTGGAAATCAACCGACTCAGGCGAAAGACGTTTTTGAAAACTACTCTACCAAACCGCGCAGTCAAACACTTTCGATTTGCAAGATATGACGTGAAATTTCATCTCGCACAATTTTCAGATTGTGAGACATGCCTTCCGAGTGGAAATTGACAGAGATTGTTTGCAAAGAGTTGGATCCGTTTAAACGTGTTTGGAAGGAAACAATTGTGGTTACCTAAGCAGGGAATTGTGGTAGCGTCCGCCAACAGTGGGATGCACATCCGTATGCAATCAAGTTTTACAAACAATAGATTAAGAAAACAAAGCAAAAAAAACTTCCTTTTATTCTTATTCTTACAGCGACAACAAATCCCTGGGTCCGAGGCATGGCGTGCGAGTTCAGGTACTTGCGTGAAACTAGGACCAGCAAGCTTGTGTAAAGTAAGAAGTATGCCGACCCCATATTGTTGCACGCCTTTTGTATTGCAGACTGCATTTAACAGAAAAGAACAGAAGTGAAGCCGTACCGTGCCGCCGTCCTTTCGCCATCCTCGCTCCCCTGATTTGCTAACTCACTGTCTTTTTTACCACCAGTGGGTTACGTGTTGACGCTTCATAGCTCCTCCTCGCTTACGGATGGCATTCGCGTGTCCTCTATCCTTATGATGCCATGGCCTCGTCGAACAGTTCACTATGCTCGGAGACAACTTTTTCTGGCCATGTGGTCAAAGCTACATAGCTGAAGCACACCGTTTTATTGCGCATTTGAATAGAGTTCAAGCAAAATATTTTGCTGGATGTAAACCAACTAAAAAGATACAAAATTTATCTTTTTTGGAGATTCGATTTTCCAATGCAACTATGATATTAGTCAGGATAAGCTAAACCTACAGCATTTCTTATAGCTCTTTCGGGTTTCTTCGGTTTAAAGAACCACTAAAAAGAAAACAAAGATGTTTTTTTTTCTTAAGCAGTTTGCTTGGGACACGCGTGTCAAAAAATTCATTTTACACGAAAACAATTTTTTTTTCGTGAGGAATATTGACGGCGCGAGGTTTAATTTAAATTCTGCGCGCAAAGTCCATGTCGTCACGGAATCGTCATGCGCTCTTTCCACCTCAACGAGATGGTCATACACTCTCTCCATCTCAACGTGATGACTAGCCGATCCACCTCTCCTCTGCGCGCCCAGAAATGCGGAAAAAGAGAACAAGTGGAATGGAGGTGACTATCGACTAAGTCGCTGTCTCGCGCCGTCAATATTGCTCTCAAAAATTTTTTTTCGCGTAAATTTATTTTTGACACGCGTGTCCCAATCGACTGTTAAAAACGAGCACTTTTCTTCTTTTCAGTGGTCCTTTAAGTTTGCCGCAGGCCTCCTCTAGTTAGCAGCAAAGCAAAGATGGCTTCTTTTTTTCTTTGTGCGCCGTTGGGTAGCATCGGTGTGGCGTACATTGCCGGTGGATTCCTGTGAGCTCGCCCCTTTTGTCCGCCCCGTAGAATGTTCACGAAGTTTGGCCACCAAAAGTACGTCAAAAGAAAGCAAGGCGCGTGGCGTGCAACGTGTACGCAACGAGGTTAGAGAAGCGAAGCTGGGACTCTCCATTGTTTTCCGCGTACGGCGGTTAGTTTGGCGAGCTCCCCGACGTAAGCGAGCAGAAGCGGGATTGAGCGGGATCCCATTGTTCTGCAGCGTCGAGCTTTCGCTGTAGCGTGGTCGCGAGCTGTGGTGCCCCACCGACCCCGTGGGGCAGCAGTAACTGAATGCGATCCAGAATAAGATTTGACTTCGGGCCGTGGCGCCTGCGTGCTTCTATTTCAGTGTAGACGTTTCGGCAGCAGCTCTGCATCAGCGCCGCCATAACCGACCTCCAGTTTTTGTTTCCTCTTTTAAGGCGAAGCTCCTTAGGTCTAACCTTGTCCGTTCGTCCACTCCGTCCGTCCGGCGTCCGTGCTCACATAAAAGAAAAAAATGTTTGCGCAGTCGACAGGATTCGAACCTGTGCGGGAGACCCCAATGGATTTCTAGTCCATCGCCCTTAACCACTCGGCCACGACTGCGGGACGAGTAGGGGCTCTGAGATGTGGTAGTAACTCAAGAGCTGGGGTTTCTGTCATGGATGAAACGTTGCATGTAGCCGCTCAACAGTCTATACAGGAGAGGGCGCTGCGGTGAAATGCAGTATATAATCGCGTTAAACTTTGCATGCATTGGGCTCAACGTTTATAGGCGAGAGGGCGCTGCGGTCAAATGCTCAAATGCGTATATAACCACGTTCCGCACCACACATTCTCTTTCTGACATGGACCGCTGACTTAAGCGGTGGAGATGCGTTCCACGGTTTAGAGGATCCAGCTGATCCGCTAGAAGAACCACTGGCTCTGCATTTCACCGACCATAAAGCAGTAATAATGAAGTCGAAACGCAACCCGGAACTCAGCACTACCTATGAGCAATAAAAAAAAATAACAGCACCATCAGCACTACCTATGAACAATAAAATCAGTTATCATCAGCACCACCAGAGCTTCGCCCCAATCAACATCACTCACCACGTGGAGATGCGGTCATTCCGTTCGCTTCACCTCACTTCATCGTGTACCTCAGCCGGACAGGTTATTTCCAGTTTATGATGCTGGGTCCTTCTCTTCAGCATTGGCCTTTTTGGTGCTCGTCAACTCCCGCTTTAGTAGTACGGCATCTCGGTGGGAAGGGAAGATCATCAATAATGGCTATATAATGGCGCGTGTGTAAAGCGTCTATACTGCGCCCGCGCTATGATTTATCAGCGCCAAACAATTTTACGTATCAATGGCATCAAAACAGCGCAGCGTTCATGAAATTCACGGCATTTCTTAAATAGACGCCGCACATCTGCGTCGGTCAGGCGAAGACATACACAATTCGAGGAGATCGACGCCCGCGTAATTTACCTCGTAAGTCGGTTCGAGTGCCTCAACCAAAGCATATGGCGTGTACTTAGACACGGGTGAGGCGCTGGAAAAAGAGACGCAGGTATGCCTGCATGCTGGGGAGATCGCGGTTCAGAAAATCGTCCCATTTGACGAAGTGCTCTTTCGACGAGTTGCCCTTCGACGGGTTGGTGTTTGACGAGATGTGCCAGACCCTCGTGAAGGGAATTTGAAATTTTTTCGTATCTTCCACCTTACGAAATTAAGGGATCCAAAAATAAACCAAAAGTCTAGCTTCGACCAAATTTGCAAATGAAGCGGGAAAAAGAAAAGAAAATCACGACCACCGTTATGCTGCCATCGTAGTGATTTTGTTCTAAAGGGAAAGAGGTAGTTGTGTATGGGCGCGATTATATACGCTTTATACACGCGCCAGATTATAACCACTATTGCTGACCTTCTTTCGCCTTAGCGAGATGCCGAGCCGCAGAAGCGGGTGTTTATCTTCCAAAATGGCAAATGTGCTGGGGAGAAGGACGCAGTAGAAATCTAAACTGGCAACGACCTGTCCGACTGTGGTAATGATAAAGCGGGAGGTGTGAACGGAAACCACTTTTTTATATTAAATAGTGATTTACACTGCAACGCAAAAGCTGAACTGTTTCGTAGTGAACCGTGAAACCGACTTTCGTTCGTCCGCAGTTTACCTGACCAGCACGCCCCATCTACGTCTCTGGAGTCGCCAATAGGGCCAACTGTCGGCCGTTCACCACGACGGCAATCTTATTACGGCTGAAAAATTGAATTTTGAACTCTGCACTTTAATGCTGCGTGCATCAAAATATACTATAGGAAATGTATGGTGTTTACGGGGTTCTTTTTATCTCTAATTGGGTAGTGCTTTTCGGGGTTTACTTTTTCCCCTTTAATCGGTGTTCTTCGGTGTAAAATTCCTGTTTCGTACAAATCCTTCTATAATGGGGCTTATCGTCGAAGAGAATGATACAGAAGTATTGAATTCTCCGACCTCCATGAAACATTCGCGCGACCGAATACTTCGAAAAACGACGCGTTTCCGATAAGAGAATACAAGATGCCGGGTGTGGTTCCGAAGTAGAGCCTCGCGAACAGTTCATTGGGGAGTGGACGTGCTGCGGCTTCGCACAAATTAAGGCTCAGCTAATAATCCCTTTCCGTGAAGATTGTTATTTCTCTTAATCACGAGAAGCCCTCATTTTGACATTTCCGGTTTTCCCCCAGTTTCGATAAGATCTCCTCGGTGGTCGCTTGTCCGGGTGTATCCGTATTCCCCGAAAACGCGGAACTCTGCTCATATCATGCGGTGCAATCTCCCGCTTTTTAGGCGTGCCGGTACTCCGACAGACTCAAGGAGGGGCCACCTTAGGGGTGATCAGCAACGAGGAATGCGCCGATTCCCTCGGAGAAGTCTCCGAGCTACAAGTCCCTCCGTTTCTCAGGGCATCACCAACGACTTCCTGCTGTGCGCTGTCAATCAGACTGGCGACCACTCCCCTTGTCAAGTAAGGAGCTCGTCAGCACACTCACAGCCTCGAATAAAGGATCAGTTGTTACTAGGTATGTCGTGCGCTTTGGCCGAACTTGATGTTCGAAGTTAGGAATCTCAAGCTTCGATTAATTCGGAAAATTCTTGAATTTTTGGCAAGTTCGACCAAGTTCGACCTTAGGGACAGTGTTGCACGACTGCTACACCACCATTTCTAATTTTGAGAAACTAATTTTAGTAAAAGTGCTTTATTTTTTTTCTTCTAAAACACATTAACAGTATTTACGGAGTACACAAAACAAGCATAGGTAATTTTGAAGGGCATGCAAAGGAAAAAAACTTTTTTTTAAACAGCCGGGTTGGGAAAAGGAAGTCATAAAACGAATTTACAACGTAAAATAAAAATTTTTAGAGCTATATTTACGGCGCTATACGAATTTGCAGTTGGCGCCAGCGGGCGCCGCGGAAAAGTGGCTCATATTTATCACGTGACTGGCCCCTATTTGTCACGTGGTACTTGCAATCTTTCGGAAGCTTCCTATGGTCTCGAAAAGTTACTTATTCATCTTCGTTTGAAGTGCAACAAAAAACAAAGAATAACAAGTAACTTTTAGAGCCCAAAGGAAGCTCCTGAAAAAGCGCAAGCAGACGTGATAGACCTGTGCGCCGGTCAGATGACGGCGGCGGCGCCCCGGAGCACACGAACTTGCGCGGCGGCGGCGGCGTGGAGAAACGCGTTGAAGCGGCGGCGCACAACGCTCAGCGTGCGGCGGCGGCGTGACTTTGCGGCGGCGGCGCATAGGTCTACCACGTGACCAGCGGCGGCTCCCGCGGGCGCCAACTACAAATTCGTTTTGCGCCGTAAATATAACTCTAAACATTTTCTCTTGGTTCTAAATTCATTTTATAACATTCTTTTCCCATCTAGGCTGTTAAGCAAAATCGTTTGTTTCCTTTGCATGTTACCTTTAAAGATCACATGCAAAGGAAAAAAAAAACTCTTTTTTCAAACAGCCGGGTTGGGAAAAGGAAGTCATAAAACGAATTTACAACGAAAAATAAAAATTTCTAGAGCTATATTTACGGCGCTATACTGAATTCGCAGTTGGCGCCTGCGGGCGCCGTGGAAAAGTGGCCCATATTTATCACGTGACTGGCCCTATTTGTCACGTGGTACTTGCACTCTTTCGGAAGCTTCCTATGGTCTCGAAAAGTTACTTATTCATCTTCGTTTGAAGTGCAACAAAAAACAAAGAATAACAAGTAACTTTTGGAGGCCAAAGGAAGACTTCTGAAATAGCGCAAGCAGACGTGATAGACCTGTGCGCCGGTCAGATGACGGCGGCGGCGCCCGAAGCAGACGAACTTGTGCGGCGGCGGCGGCGGCGGCGTGGAGAAACGCGTTGAAGCGGCGGCGCACAACGCTCAGCGTGCGGCGGCGGCGGCGTGACTTTGCGGTGGCGGCGACGCAGCGCGGCGGCGCACAGGCCTACCACGTGACACAGCGGCTCCCGCGGGCGCCAGCTACAAATTCGTTTCCCGCCGTAAATATAACTCTAAAAATTTTCTTCTTCGTTGTAAATTCATTTTATAACATTCTTCTTCCATCTAGGCTGTTTAAAAAAAGTTTTTTTCCTGTGCATGTGTCATTTAAGGAGACATTCACCGGGCGAAAACATTTGTTGTCTTATAATTTACGAAATCTTAACGAAAAGTTCTCACTTCATTGTGCTTCATCTTCTTTTCATAAATATGGTGTTTGTTTTGATATACCTTTTTATGCTCTATGCTATGCACATGCAAAAGAAAAACATTGTTCACGCGTGAGGCATGACAACGCATGGAGAAAAGACAAGTAAAATAAACTAATTCAATCCTTTTCAACCACTGACAGCAGTGAACAACGAAAATAATGTGTGCGAGACCTATTTTATATTAAAAAGTAAAAATCGGAAAAGCGCAATTCTAAGGGACTAACAAAAAGTTTCTTAATTGGGCTATAAATATAAAACACACACAGTCTAACCAGACCTTTAGAGTTGCATTCAACATATTTTAAAGCATCTTCATGGTAAACTTGGTTGTGAGTTGACAGAAAAATTAAGGCCAGAAATACTTGCACCATTCCTCCGCCGGGTAGACTCAGCTCGTTTTCCATTTTCGCGTTTGCGTAGAAACGCCGGACCTTAGTCTAACTTTAGTGAAACCTGTTGTTAGAAGTTTGGAGATATCGAACCTGGTCAACCTTCAGTAAGCCTCGACCTCCCAGTTCTCAGTACGAGATGCTTTTCACGCAGTGTTGTGGAACCGCGTAAGGTCGAATGAAAATGATAATGAACCTTTTCCCTATAAATACGACACGAAGCTGAGGGCACATACAATGCGCTCGGTGGGGATTTAGATGAATATATGGATAAATGCATACGACTGATCCCTTATTAATCGCGTGGTGGCTCGCGCCAGCGACCAGCTCCGCGGGCAGAACCCGACCGATGCGAAAAACAGAATCGTTCTCGCTCGCGTTTCTTCTGATTACAAGGTTGCCATTCTTCTCGCGAAAAAAAAAAACGTGGCTCGAAATTGCGGGAGATACAAATTGCATCTGTGTACGCTAGAGGCAATGCGCAAAACTAGTGTAGGAAAAATAACGCTGAGAAAGTGCTCCAAACTCGTTTTTGGCGCATCGAAGCGCGATGAGAGTCACGAGAAACGAAGAAAATTGGGCTGTGTGGATATTTATACAGCGTGTAGGTGGTCAGCCATTTTAAAGCTGCGACGAGTCACTCGCTGTAGATGAGTAATTTAGCCAGTGCAGTACAACCACTAGTCTGGGGTCTTTAACGTGCAGCACGCAGTAGTGATACACGACCGCACGCCGGTACGATGCTCATCCATACGAAGAACAATGTAGAGAACCCGCAAGAACGCGCGATGACCAGCGCAGTCAAGTGAGCACCATCGTTGGTTGAGGTCGGGGGAAACAAAAACACACTGGGCTGATCTGGAGGATAAATAAACTCACCGAAGTGCGCAAAAAGCAGACCAACTTGCATCCAGTATAAAATCAAATTAAATAACAAAAAACGGCCAGTAGATAGTAAAGTCTCCTAACTATAAACCGGGCGGCGGTCTTTCCGAATGCGGACCTCGAACGTTCTCGCGCTTGCGGTCGGGCTTGTAACCGAGCAGCGTGAGCACCCCGTCGAACGAACGACATGGTCTGTGCCACTGGTCCGGCTGGCTCTCTGGTCGAAAGAAAGGACGCGTCTTACGCCCAGCTGGCTTCTTCTTCTAAGCATTACGATGCAATGACGTAGGCATTTAAAATAAGCTGTCACACTTAAACAAAGCAAAGGTTTTTGAAGATGCATTATTAGTGCCTAAAGTAGATGATTGAACTATAGAATTGTGAAATTTAACAAAGCATCGAAACGTTGCCCGGAGAAAATTTTGAACCCATAAGGTTTCTTTGTTAAATGCCTGAGTAAAATAGAACTCGTTCAACCGCTCAGCCATAAGCGCAAATGGGGAAAAAGAGTACAATTTAGAGATCTAGATACGTATACGCTTTTCTTTTTTACTTAATTTTGTTTTGATCACCTCCATCAGATGTAAATTTATACGCCTCCCTCAAGAAGATTCTACACATTCATTTAGTCTTATTATCTTTTCGGGCCTCCTTAAGATTTGTTTGCGACAGAGTAAAATGGAGATGTTTTCAGCCTTGCGAGATCAAATTGCACGCAAACCATTTGCGAAACATGCATTTTCAAAACATACGTATATCGGAGATCAGCACCTGTTCCCTAAAATTCAGTAATACCAGGAACAAGGAACAATATATCAAAAAAGCTTCTCCTAAAAGCAACCTAGAACTCCGTATAAGTAGGCTATTCAATTCTCGCCTTCGACAGACCGGCGTTGCCGCGTGATCGGAACGCCGACTGTAGTCACAGCTGGATGGCCCTCGCGGCTCCCGCTGGCCGAAGCTAGTTGGTTAGACCACCCAACTGGAGTGTTTATAAAATAGAATGTCCGCTGAAGCCAATGAACAAAAAAGATATGAGCTGCGCAGGCCGACCAGTACTAAAATAAGGTATTTTGCCCGATTTCATTAGCGCTCAACTTTGGACGGGAATAGTCGGGGTAGCATAGCGGGCTTGATTGTGCGATTGCCACTCTTGAAACAGTTACAACTGCTGAAGGCACACCTTTCGCAGCGCACGGCTGGGAAGTTTTCCGAGCAGGGGCGAGAACCTGTTTTCATGTGACATAGGTTCACCCGTCACACGGCTCGTGCTATAGCACTTTCACGTGGTTAGCACCATATTTTATTTTTGATTCCTTTCGGTTTCATTGACAGCATTGGGTGTATCTGCGATCACATTTCCCTTTTCCGTGTTCTGCTATCTTTGTTCTTTTTTAATCTCTGTAACTTCTTTTGAATCTCCCATCATGAATGCGTGCTTCGGACGCCCATGAGGTTAATTTAGCGAAATGAATAGAACTGCTACCACAAAGCGACACCCCCCCCGCCCCCAAAAAAAAGTGCAAAAGCAAAGGTAAAAAAATATGAGTGCAGACTTTTTCGGCATTTCATTTGTGCCGTCTACCCCGGAGTAACATATCGCTACACATCGCCGAGGAAATTTAGACGTTGACGCTTCGGAAAAGAAATCTCGACCGCTAGCTATTCGGAAAGCCGTGAAGCGGCTTTTAGGGTCATCTTTCCGCCCTCGCACAGCTGACTTAAATGAGCAGGAAAAAGCAGGGATTTTTCAATGTTGCCAGCTAGAAAGTCGCCTGCTGAAGCTTACGCGACCGGCGTCATTAGTAAATTTGATACCTCAACGGATTAGGTTATGTAGTAGGCCATGTGTGAGTTGATTAGCAACCTATAAAATATGAGCACTGCGTAAAAAAACAAAAATCGAGGTAAGCTACACACGAAAAGTGACGTGCAGTCGTTTTTTCCCCTTTTTGTTGATTGATTGGCGTGCAGGTTGGCGGGAGCCTTCCCAGGGTCATAAGATCGCGTCCGTCCGTTTGAAAGAACCTCGACAGCCAAATTTCGCGGGAAAACCCGAATCGGCCCATAATTGACGCACTGTCACGCCACGAGACACCGCGTTACAGTGACGTAATGTCACCTGAAACTTTAATGTCGTGTGAGAATACGTTGCATGGCGCCACATAACCGCGACTTTCCAAACATCACGTCCTAACGTCCAATGACGTGAGGTCACACGAAACTGTGACAACACGTCGTATGACTCAGTGTCCAATATCGCCATAGTACGTGGCCGCAGTCATGCGACGTCACATGACGTCACAACGTCAACTGACGTCTGCAGTGCAGCATGCACAGGTTCCCGAATGTTATCGCGTTAGCAGTGCAACGAGCGAAAGACCCTGAAAGATCCTAGTACATCTATGACAGCAGCCAGGAGAAGGAATAGTTTTCATTCGCTCCCGCGAGTAGTCTTACGACTATCTTACGGAGTTCCGCCATCTCTCACAGGGCGACTCCGGCAGCCCTCTGCTGGCGCTTGGAGCCGACCTACGCTGGTCCGTGGTGGGCGTGGTGAACTTCGGCATCGGGTGCGACGGTCGTTTTCCGGAGGTCTTCACCAGGGTCACCACTTTCCTGTCCTGGATCCGAAGAGAACAGGAACTGAGCCTCCCGCTGTGAACGCTGGTCCTTCCAGAAGCAGCAACTTTGAGATGAGGATGTTCACCGAGCTTTATTCGGAATGACAGCCAGAATGCCTGAACCTTTATAAAAAAAAAAGCAGATTGATGCATAAAAGGTATATCATTATTGTACTTTGATAAAGCAGACATAAACTATGAGCACGAAATAAAACGTGAACACCCGAAACGCGTGGCCTTCGATGCATTCTGGGCCATCCAAAGCCGATAAATCTGTGGAAACGGGGGCTGCCAGTGTGTGCGCATGGGAGAAAGCAGACACTGTCGCAGCCCCCTCTCCACTCCGCAGTTTTATCAGCCGCTAAGTAGTGCAGCATGTACAGAAGGCCACGCGTTCTGGCGTTCGCCATCTCATTCTGTTCTGATAGTACAATTATTACTGCACACTCCAAAAAGGTTTGAAGATCCTGGAAAAAAACACTTACATAACAAAATAAACAGTCGGTCGACCTGTTCTCTCTTTTTCCGGCATGAAAAGTCAACGAGCTTGCTAGAACTACTAGCCCACTTGATTGACGTCGATCGCCTGAGAGAGAGAGAGAGAGAGAGAGAGGTTCGCGGTCACGGCTAGTCCTGGGATCATGGAAATCGTTAGCGTTGCTGGGGATCGTAAAAGAACTAGGATATGCGGGGATGAGCTAAAGGCACCTGCATACTTTTTGTTCTTGCAGTGCTTTTAAATGACGTGAAAATAATATTAAAAAATAAGCGTACTTAGGCATTTCAAACATTCGCATGTACCGTGTTCACGGTGAAAAAAAAAAGGGCTAGCATCGTGGGACATGTTCGAAGATCCTTAGTAGAGCGTATATGTAATTATTTTGAATACGCAAGGACCCAAAGATTAGTCTAAGTCAGTGGTTCTCAAACCATTGATGTTTCGCGAACCCCTTGTGTATCGGCGGAGATAATGGAGGACCCCGTTTGTGGTCAAGGGAGGGGAAAGGGATAGGTTAAATATAATAATGATTTAATAAATTGACATAACAAAGAGCTAGTGTGATGTAGACTTCTGTCATTGACATACACACGAGAAATCTCGCCCGAAAAGTGATACATTTCTTCTCGATCTGAAAAAATACACTTTTTGTTGCGGGGGTTTACTGATGAGGCAGGGCTTCGCGGACCCCAAAGGGTCCGCGAACCCTATTTGAGAACTACTGGTCTAAGTTATTCCTAAGCTCGTAATTGGGTACCAATGTTCTACAGGTCCCTCAAAAAGAAGAACGAAAACTTGTTCCCCGTTCCTTCCGATTTTTGAACGCGTTCCCGTTACAAATTATATCTGTGAGAAAGGAACTCGTTCCAGTTACTCTTTACAAAATGGAAAGTATCGTGCCATATACGCTACATTTGTATTTTTCTAATTACCATATTTAGTTAGATCATACACTTTTATCCATCCCATGAAATGGCAACGTACGAATTTGAATGCCGTGATGGAAGGACACCTGAAGAAGAAAACAAGAGGAAGCAAGATTCTATTTGTTGATTTATTAACCTTTACCAATTTCAGCCTTTGACCATATCCATGTTTGTGTTGGGCGACTCAGACGGCACTCAATGTGGCAGTTACCACAGGAGACAGGAGAAGGTCCGATGACGCCGTCCCAATAATGCGCGTCCTCGCCACCGTCTACCGGGCACACGTTCTGTCCCAGTTCTTGTGCCCAATGACTTAACGGAACGCTTATTGTTAGCACAAACAGATGCGCCCACTTCCTACATGTCTCATTGCCACGTTTTACGTTGGAGGAAGGGGAGAAAGGGGGTAAGGGCTTTGGAAGGTCCGTCTTGAAACTATCAGTCCTTCTTCGTGAAGATCGGATTTGTTCTTCAGCTTGAAGGTGGAGAAGAAGGGGGAGAGAGACAGTATATATATATATGTACATACACATATATATATATATATATGTGTGTATGTGCATGTATGTATGTCTTTGAGCAAGTAGGCTGTATATGGTTTCAAAAGTAGAAGCTACTGAGGGTCAGAACGAACTTTAAGTTTAATTGACATGGTGTTACAGAAACCGCGACGTTTTGAGTGGGACGCTCCTTCGTATGTGACAGTGTATATACATACATATATATACTACAGCATATGCACACTCCTTCGGGCAAGTGACACGTGTATACATACATGTACATATATATATATATATATATACGTGTATATATATATATATATATATGTGACCGATTTCCTTCGGGGTTTAAGGGGTGCGTTCGATGTCTGGTAGCCTGGTCTTTTGCTGTAACTGTAGGTCTCTGTGTGGGAGTTCAGTGATGACTGTAGTCGGTTTAGATTTCTGGGTGTATGAGGATTCGTGGAAGTAAAGAGGGTAGCTGAATTTGAGACGTCCGTCTTTTTGTGTTTTTTCCTTCGAATAAAGGTGTTTGTTTTGTACCGCTGTTTTGAGCACTGAAAACAAGATCGATATACACCAGCTCGCCTGCACCCGACTGTTACCAAGAGAGGACCTACAAAATAAACCCTAGAATAAGTAATAAACAAGGTATTGTGATCCTGCTGTTCTTAAATATATATTTTTATGCTATTTAGAGTTTTTCCTTTAGGAATAAAACAAAAATTACCCCACTGGACGAACAAAAAGGAACGCCGTTTCTTTTTTGTTTTTGTCAAAACGTAACGAGTTTCAGTTCCAGTTCCACTAGGGCAGAATAGAACGGCGGCTTTCCTCCGTTCCTCCTAAAAGGAACGCGTTCCAGTAACGCCGTTCCTTGGAATGCCGTTCCGTGCAACACTAATGGGTACAATAAGATTTTGTAGGCTGTTGAGAACGCGTCACGTGGATGTAAATAAAAGAAACGAAATATTATTTTTTGCAATTCTTCATTATTCCGAGTTCAACAGTAAAATTTAAAATTCAAAATCGATGATACTGAACGAATATAACAAAAATCGTCATGTTTTGTTGAAAAAACACGAACAGGTGTTTTCCGACGAGGTGCTCACTAATGATACAATTAAGCTTGACACTCAAAAAGTTTACAAACTTTACAGCTAGAAAAAACAAGGAGGCGGTGTTGGGGTCATTTTAAAAATCCGAACTTCGTAGAGCCCGAATAAGAAAAAAAGTGCAATTTATCTCATAGAGGAAAGTAAGGCACCGTCACAGGAGGAATAATATAGAGTATCATGTAAATTGTAGAGGATACTCAACTTCTCATAACAGTTGAGTAAAAAATAAAAAATATTGAGAGCAGCAAAAAAAAAATCTGTGAAGAGAGTTGCTAAAACATTCGGCCAGTAGGTTATCGAGATGTGGACGCGTTCAGTCGCCGTTCGTCGGAAACGTCACGCCTCCATCAACGACATTGCTTTCTGCTGCTGGAGCAACATACGCAGCATAAACATTCTGAATTACTTGAAGCCTTCAAGTACTCCATCCAACTGGTTGTGTTCGGGACGTCTGAATTCTATTAAGAATCAAGAGGTGAAGAAATATGTCTGCCTGCTTCATTCGTACTACAAGGCAACTGTGGGAGGCGTATCCACTCGTCCGTTCCGAAGTCCGTATGAACTCTTGCATGCAATCGATACAAAGGTCTCCAAAGGAGAGGTCGACCTGCAATATAGAGCGTCCTGGTACCTCAGGATGACTGCTTACTCGGTTTACCGTCTTCAAGTCATATACGGATACAAAATACAAAATAATTGATTGGCATTTTTTTTCTAAAAATAAAATAAAATGAAAAGTACGTTTTAGTTGCTTCACATTCTATTTGAAATAAAAGAAGTTGATCATCAATGGAGGGGTTCTCTGGCGATTTTTTGAGCTACCCCAACTAAATATATTTTTTAAATCCCCGGCCATCTTCCTTTTCGGTATGCTTTTTTTAGAATCGCAAAATTTGTAACAGTCATTGTGAAATCGGCAAATGAAAATGTTTCAAAAACCAACATTCAAATATACTCGCACTTTTTAGTGCCGTGACGTCAGAGGCAGGCAGGCTTGCCAGTCGAGCAAGGAGTAAAATAATAGTCTATGCAAAGCATTTGTTCCGTGCCGATGAGCGGGTACAGGAGCGAGCTTCTAAAGCTTTTATTTCACACCATGAAACTGCTTAGAATCAGTTGCGAACAAATTATACAGTCGAAAGAGTGAACTCCTGCCTTCCGCTGGTGTCACGTTGTCGTTTTTGCCAGTAGTGACTTCCTCTCTGAAAACGACGATGAGGGCCAAAATTGTAAATTCAATAACTTCGCGTGAAATATTTTGACCAAATATTTTGGATACATTTCAGCGATATTTGTTGATGTGTTCAGACATTTTTAGGCAAATCGGAAACCATGAAGAAATCGCGGGAGGACCCCTATAACATGCCAGGGGTGTCAGTAGCGCAGGGAATAACAGCTCAGACCGCAGGGCAAAGGGCTCTCGATTCGATGCGTGCACTGCGCTATGAGTCAGGCACATTTGTTTCAGTAAGCGACAAACACTAATTACCTTATTTCGTTATATTGGTTCTAAAGCACTAAAACAGGAAATATCTTGCTCCGGAGACCTGTATTTCTTTGAAACAAGTGTGATAACAAACTTGTTGATTACATCGTGAGCCGTTGAAGAAAACGTCGTGGTGCATTCTTGAGGGGCCATTCCAGACAGTGAAGTTTACAAATACTCGACGTTGAACCTTGAATTGTTTACTTGCTGTAGGAAAATCTGCAAATTTTTCAAGCAACTCATACAAATTGTTTCTGCAAAGGAAACATCCGAAGCTATCAGAGGAGTCAATTTGTTTACTTTAGGGAAAATATAAAAAATATCAATTTTGACTCACCCAGTTTCTTGGAGCGGTATTCACAATATAGGGTAGTGTTCTCAGAATCTGCCTACCCGTTTTATCACGAAACAAACAAAATAAATTCCTACGAAAATTCGCCACGGCATACCACGTGCGAAAGTATTAAAAAAATAGAGGGCAGGGTTGGAACTCCTTCATCATGATGCGAACTCTAATTTTCCGTGAAAAGATTGGAAGCGGCCAGGCGAGCTGGTGGTAGATAATCATGCCACTTGTTTCCTCAACTAAATTTTTTTCTTCTGCATCGCAGTTTTAAGTGTTAAACGACATGATAAATTTTCCGGTCTTAGTTAATCTCTGAAAAATTTGGCACTCTCCGAGAAAATTGTTTTTGCTTCCTTCAAATAGTTCTGAAAGACAGGATTAACCTTACATATGCTATCAAAACAGGACATTAGCTGTGTTCCTTCATTTCAAAGGTTGGTCTGTAATGCAAAAGAAATGGCACTTTGAATATGCTCTTTTTTAAAAGGGTACATCAAACTTATTGAGGAGGTGGATAATTTCCACATGCGTTTTGATGTAAATATATTTGGAGAGGTCATAATATTTTATTCTTTCTGGTTTGAACACCTCGTACATCAAGAATACCTGTGCATATGTTGAAATGCTTGAACTCGAAGAAATAATGTTCACGATTTCCCTGGAAAGCTTCACTTTCGACGGAGCTTACATTGAATTTTGAGACTGGAGAGACTGTTCTTGCTTTACTATAGACTCTTTGAAGCAAGATTATGGTCGGCGAGGTTTAAGTGAGGTCTCTAAATTCCTACTAGAATGCTAGGGGAGGCTTGGACTCTACGAAGATACACTACCTTCAAAAGCTGAATGAAATGTTTATGTGTCACAGTTGAAGCAACTAGAAGGCGAAAAGTCTCAGTATTATGTCAAAGAATGACATGAACGTCCACTCCAATGCAGATGTTACTTGTCTTGTTAAAAAAAGTAATGGTGCGTAAATGTCACAAAAACCAGAACCTTCCAGTTGTTTAAAACGCGCAATCAGTCCTTTAGCCTCAGGTTGAATATCTAGCTTTATATTAGTGTGTATTGGATCAGACTCAAACAATATAGCGTGTGGTTTCTCGTGACCAAATCTCCATTTAATAGAATATCGAGATGCGGTCTGTTGGAATAGATTTCATGTTGAATGACAAAGCCTTGGTTTAGATAAATGTGAAAGAAAAGAGACATAAACTCAGAAGTTGCAAAGGACTGTGCCGGAATGGCTTTAACATTCGGAACTCTTCAATCATACGTCGTGGTATATTGAGAATCACCACTTACCAACCATTTCTCTCTCTCATAACAAATACATATATATATATATATATTAATTATTATTATATATATATATATACTGTCCCAAGTCATCAGGCGATTGATTCCAAATGGACCCTAAAAGTCGACGCCTGCACGTAGCAATCTATACTTTTCGTCAAAGGTGTGTTTCACAGGTCGTTTTTTTTGTAAAGTTAGAAAGCGTAGCTTTCATTTGTGTAAAAATGTGGCCAAGAAACTTGCCATGGGTCAATGGCGGGTGGCGACGCAGATGACCAAGTCGAGTTGCGGGATTGCGTTTCGCACGCGTATTGGTAGATGGCATCTGGAGCATCGTCGGAAGTTGCAGTCGAGCAGCGAAATAAAGCATAAGACAGGCAGACGATAATCCGTTAACACCAAAAACGCCGTCGTTAGCAGACGCGTTTAAAAAAATTTTTTTTGTTGTTTTTGGTGACTTTTTGACCAAAGGTACATTACAAAAGATTATGTTTATATGGATAAACCACGGTTGTCGCAACCCGTTCCGATAAGGAGGCAGAGCCATCTATCAATACGAGCGCCAAGCGTGCCCCACCACTCGAATCGGTCGTCCTGCGCCGCCGCCCGCCGTTCACCCTGGCAAGTTCGTTGACTCTATTTTTTACAGAAAGGGAGATACGTTTTCTAATTTTACAAGAAAAAACCGACCTGTACAATACACTTTTGACGAAATGTTTAAATTTCTACTTGCACGCGTCGATTTTTACGGTCCATTTAATATCGAGTCTTGTTACTTGGGACATTCTATATATACACATTATAAGATAGAGAACTTTCGATGAAGCAACAAGCAACGGACGGGTTTATTTCGACGTTTCGGTAGGAGTTCATCAAAACTTACAGCGCGAATGGGACAAAAACAGACAGGAGAAAACACTCAAGACGTTGCACACAAACCCGCCGTGTAATCATCCCTCATCGCTGTCTATGTTTGCAAGGCAAGAACCGCATCCTGGTACGCTAGATCCTCCACGTGCCCCCGGATTTACAAGTCATTTGCGGATGGATAATTCCGTCTCCGAGACACTCCAAAATGCTGTGTCGCATCTTGTGTTCGGAGTGGTGGCAGCAGGTCCACTTTTTTAAGGACTGCCTCTCGTATCGTTTTTTCCGGGGGCTTAGTCATCCTCAAGCGTCCTGCCTTTTTTCAAGAATGGTCAAGGACCACTGCCCAAGTTACTGAGTTTTTTTGGACCCAGGTGAGCCTCACACTGTCTCACAAGAGGAGGACCACGGCCAAAGAAGGTAACGTCGTTATCCTCAGGGATCTTCATTTCCCAGATACTCACCTACAGATTTTGAAAAAAAAGGACCTAAGTTCTACCTCGAGCCCGTGCTTAGAAGAGTAGACAAGTTGGTCATGTCGAGATCCAATTCACGTGCAGTACCGGAAGAGGACAGACCAAGGTGCGTTGCTGATTGTGTGGATAGTCTTGTAGAGGAATCCCGGACAAAAGCTCACCGGACAAAAGCTCACCGGACAGAAGCTCACCGGACAAAAGCTCACCCATTTTTTCACAGACCCGGACAAAAGCTCTCCCATTTTTTTCTACAGACCCGGACAAAAGCTCACCACGAGAAAAGGTCATGCTGGTCTTAACATGAGTGCTGACAACTTAGGTGCATGCGTGCGACACAAAAAGGCAACGATAAATTAAATCTAACAGGCGCATGGTTTGTTAATTTTAATAGAAACAAGTTTATTTATCGATTGATTAGAAGCGAATGCAGTCCCCTACTAGTTCCAGCAATCTTGATATATCTCGATGTATATGCAAGCCCTCGCAAATATTTCTAAGACGAGTTCTGCAGGCGCAGAGTGGTTTTTCGCACCCGCTTTACCGTGGGCTCACCTCTCCGGGCTTGTGGCAGTGCCGTGGCAACGAGCGCCTGATTTTGCTGTAGGCATTCAATCAGCCTCAAGACGCTTGGATGGGCGTGGCCGACGAGCTTCTGGAACCCGGTACTCCATCCTTCGCAGGTGTTGTTCATCCGGTCTTTATCTCAGAAGAGTGGCGTCGTACATATTCTACCGTACCGGGAAACTCCGGTCGTCGTCGGCGTAGCGTCAGGCGAAGGGAAAATCCGCTCTGGGTGCCGCCGCAGATGGAACAGAAGCATAACGGAAGCGGCCGTTGACATACGTGCAATCAAAGTAGTCCAGGAGGTAGCCGATGTCAGCAGGTAGACTTTTCCCTGGTGGTTAGTTCTTGTGGAACATGTTGTGGTGGAAGGAACGCGAGCCTATCTAAAATCCCGCACAGTTTTCTAAATTGGTCATCTGTCTTGTACTTTTCCAAAAGGGCCCAACTCCCGTTCTTTCAAAGTATTTTTAAAAATTCGGCAACTCATTAGGTGGATGGTGACACGTTCTTTCTAAAATGGTCCAATGTCCATCACGTCTGCACTTTATTTAAGCCCGTGTTCGCCTGGGTGAACAAAGAAATCAAGGTGAGCTTTTGCCCGGGTCTGTCAAGAAACGGGTGAGCTTTTGTCAGGGTCTGTCAAAAAAACGGGTGAGCTTTTGTCCGGTGAGCTTCTGTCCGGTGAGCTTTTGTCCGGTTACCCTTGTAGAGATCCGAAGGAGGGTGCCGAATAACCAAAGGCCTTGAGCCCGTGATTGACTTCTTTTCGCGTCCAACAGCATGAACATACTTTTGTCCGACAAAGAAGGGTGCTTTGTCATCATGCCCGACGGCACGTTCCTCAAAACAGCGAAAATAGCCGCACTAAAAAACTATAGAGCGATCTCCGATCGTCCTGCTAAGGTGAAGGAACGCACCCTCAAATTTCTCCACCAACTGAACCTGACCAGTGCTGCTGCAGGAGCCAAAAAAAGAAAACAAAATCTCATGTTACACGTATTTTTTGCGGCAAAAACTCGTAAGCCAGAAGTCCCCTCGCACCATAGTGTCCGAGCGGGATTCTTGGTTACAGGCCGTTTTGGGATATTTGCAGAGGAACCTCGGCTCCCTACATACTGTGGACCCAATGTGCGTCCCCAATTAAAATACGGTTGTTGACTTTCTAAATGTCAGTAACCCAAACGGGTGCAGCGCGTTCAGCATCGATGTTGAAGAATCATATTATTCCATGCCACTCGACGACCTCATGGTTAGTGTAAAGGAGCGCATAAGAAAACACAACGACGAAAGAGAATTCAGAACGCGATGCGGGATCACAGAAGAAGACTTTCTCGAACACTTGTTCGTTTATTTGAAGTCCACACTCATCGGATGGCAGGACAAGGTGTACATACAGAAGTTCGGAGAATCCATAGGGTCGAGGGTAGCCCCTGTGCTCAGTAGCATCTTCCTAGGCAGGATCGGTCGGCATCTGGAACCCTGCTTGGAGAAGCACACCAAAAAAAGTGTTGTGGTACGTGGACGATCATTTGGTATTCGTTGAGAGGGCCCATTTACATCAGACGCTTGACGATGTGCTGAAGATATTCGCGGAAAAGGACTAGGACTTCGATTCACCTATGAAACGTCAAAAAAGAACCTGATTCAGTTCCTGGATCTCCTCGTTAAAGTGGGGGACAATCCTGTCTGCTGGTATTACAGTCCCAGAACAGCGAAAGCTCTTCTCGAACTCTTCAATCAGCCTACTCCAAACTCGTCAAACAAGACATTACTTTTTACTGTCTGAGAACTGCTTTAACAAGCACATGCATCCACAAATTGAGTTCCAGCTTCATGTCCCAAATTCAGCGGCTTAAGGATTCGGGATATCCTAATTCAGTCATCTCTTCGGTTTGCGAAAAATGAGGAAACACCTTAAAACAGGTTCAGAGATCGAGCAACGTGACCTCGAGCAGAAAGAGAAAAAGAAAACTGCAATCATACCGTACATCCACCGCCTTTCCCACGGACTTAAAGAAGTCGCCTCGAGATACAATGTAAACGTTGTTTTTTCCGCCCGCCACAAGCTCAGCTCAGTGTACTCCGCAGCCAACAAACGCGCGAGAAAAAGACGATCCAACGTCTCACAGCGGCTGCAGCGTCAAACACGCAACGCATTTTGTCGCTTGCGTAGGGGCGTGGTATACAAGATTCCGTTTTCCCTGCGGGCGTGCGTATATGGGACAGACTGGGCGTTGCCTTAACATACGACTATGAGAACACCAGGAGGGTTATGAAAGGAACTGCTTACCACATCTCGCGATGTATGGCCGGGATTGCGGATGTCAACCGCTTGTCATCAACACACTTGAAAAATGCCCGTGCATCTACTTTCCGCAGAACACTCGAGGGTCGATCCCGCAGCTACGGGCAGCATGACGATGCCGAAACATATGCCTAGACCAAAAACGTAATGTGAGTTGCAGACATTAAGCAATGCAAGCGTGACGTTTAGCATGGCTCAATGTCACAACTGAGACTGCGTTTTTCGGTCTCAAACATGTTTCGGCATCGTCATTTGCTGTGCTGCCTCCATAAGTTGCGGTGAGTGGCCCTCCTTGTGTTGGTGCGGGAAAGTAGACGAACGGGCTTTTTTAGAGTGCACGACAGCGATGTTCCGACACAAGCATAAACCACCCAGAGAAACGATGGAAACGTACTACATAACAGAAAACGGATCATAGCGTGTGAGGCAGCCCACAGTGACTTTGACGAGACAGTGAGATCAGCTTTTTGGATCTTGGATCACTCGGCCGGTTTCATGTTGAGCGAAAGAAGAAGCGCCAAGGCCACGGTAGGGGCATGACTGCACGAGCAGCAGAAACATGTGTATTTTTTCTTCTTCAATAGAATCAGTTGCTACTTAAGCGCTTGTCCTGTGTTTGCTCTCTATATTTTTTTTTGTCCCAGTCGCGCTGTTAGTTGTGATGAACTCTCACTAACTTGCCCAATTTTCCATTTTGCTAAGTTTTGGTAGGTGTCCGGCCTTCGTCATTTCGTGACGAAGGCCGGGCTTCGAACGAAACGTCGAAATAAACCAGTCTGTTTTTGTTTCACTGAAGGTTCTCTATCGCGTATTTTAACCACGCCTTCGGCCCCTACGCCACCATGTCCGCTATATATATATATATATATATATATATATATATATATATATATATATATATATATATATATATATATATATATATATATATATATATATATATATATATATATATATATATATACAGTTTTGTTTTAAGCTTGCTGTATAGATTTGTGTTAATAAAGGTGTGCGCAACAATTATGCGGTTTGTAAAGGTGGTTATATCTGCCAGGGGACACAATATAGGTAGGTGGTTAATCGTGACTGATCAGTAGGCGAATTATTACAATTCGTTAATTAACTTTAATTAGTACAAACCAGACATATGGTCTCCAATACGAACTGAACTGAGTGTCATCGAAAACCACTAAATCAACTCTTTCAGAACGACTCTGAAGCTCGTTGGTAAATCGTAAGCGCACCAAATTTACCATTCGTGAAGCAGGCGCAAATCGAGCAGTGGCGGAATGCAGTTGAGGAATACTGCCGGCCCACGCTTCGTAAGCCAAGTCGATGGTTGCACGAACACTTGCAGGGAAGACATTGCAAAAATACAGTACGAAATTTCACATCATAAATTATATAAAAATAACGACTATTTAATGGACATTTACTACATACAACACGTCTAAAGCTCTAGCGAAACAACACATATGATACAAGACTTAGTACACTAATTTTGTGGCATGTCATTTTAATCACGGTCATGCTAGGAAAAATGTATTTAATTGATAACGTATTTTTGTACTGAATGTTGCGAAGCAAACTTCGTGCTTGCCTTGTGTTACGGCTTTCGCTGTATTTCAGATAGTCGTTAAAATGTAACCTAATTTCATCGTCTGTTAGATTATACAGAAACTTCAAGTGCTGGACATTTTGACATGATCACTGTAGTAATGCGATGAGGCAAACAAGATACAAGGATATTTCTCTATCGTATGCGTTATAAATGAATTGAAATGTCTTTTTCCGAATGACGCCCAATTGATAAATGGTCGTCTAAGAATGCTGGTCCATAAAATATAGCAATTCCAATTGTGGACGAATCTAAAATATGTAAGCTGAACGAGCTTTGTTCTTCGAATGCAATGATGGATATTTCTTCTGCAAAGGACCACAGTTTACGGGAAGTATTCGTGTATCCTATTCACAAAATGAGCAGACCAACTCAAGTCCGACGTAACGATTAATAACTAAATACTTATAGCAAGTGACTATTTCTAATAATAAACAAAGAAAACAGAAGTAGGTATTTTTAGTAGGCGCTCATTAAAACATTTCATGTTTAAATTTAATTCTGAATTTTGGCACCGGTAAATAGCAGTGCAGACTATAATTTAAACATTCCTGATTGGCAATACAGGGTACGTCAGAAAAACAACCCACGGTCGTCACCTAAACAAACAAACAAAGAAACAAAAAACGACAGAGACGTAGGACTTGAGTGAATACGGCACTGAACGAAGCAAGTATGGCGT
>JAZHYW010061359.1:0-13245 GCA_037355805.1 Ixodes ricinus
AATACGTATTGCTCGCAGTCTCAGGTGTAATACAACATGATTAGCTACCACCAGCTCGCCTGCACTCTCACCGTCTTTTCTGAAACCATTGGCTCCTGAAGCAGGCTTATTTCCCTTCACTCCATGGCCCCAAGTGGCTGGGAATTCCCCAACCAACCTCGCTACTCCTTCAAGCATTCACGGTACTCGACAACCTGGGACGACGTCTGGCTGAATTGGAAGCGGAGGTCGCTTTCCTGGCATCAGTTTGAGAAAGCGGCGTGGATCCGAACCTCTTCAAACATCTATCATCCTCAAGATTCCCATGGAGCGCCAGAAGATTATCAAGGCATACAGACAAGGTGCGACCAAGAGAATTGAAGGCTAACCACGACGGGCCTGCGAGCGCATCTGCGTCCATCCTTCGGGGCCAGCAATACAAGCACGATCAGGACTACCAACGCTGGAACGCAGGAAAGAAGGTACTTTTTGACAGCCTTGGAGCGTAAAGCGAAGAACAGTGTTAAGGAGCATCCAGGGGAACAATCAGGCGGCAGCATGTGGAATACTACCAGACCCTCAACAATCAGTCCAATCTGACTATACCGCACGTGGTGAATCCATGCAAGGTGTCCATTTCTACAAAGACGGAGCAAACACTGGGGAATGGGCCCAAAGTTCTGCATGAACGTGAGACCTTCAAGGTTAGATGTGTTTTCCGCAATTCAGAGTATTTCGAAAGTGACGGGTCATGATGATAGAGTGCCACGTTCGTGGATTGTGCTGTTGATAGAATGGACAAACTGATGAATGATAGCTTTCGGAACTGAAAAGAGAGATTTTCGCGTCATAAGCGCAGCCGTGAAGTGAACCAGAAAGGGGACTGCTGCGTCTGCTGCAGACTGACAAAAGTGGTATGTTCGGTGTACTTCCAGAGACAGTGTTCGGAAGAGCGGCAAGACGAAGCCCTCGGCGCACTCTCTCATTGAATGGAAAGGGAGCATTAAGAAAATTAAGAAGAATATTGCTGAAATCCTCAAGGAGGATGAGATGGATGATCTGGCAAAACGAGTAGTTAACCAAACGAGGTCTTCGCTAAGTCTCAAAATTTTTCTTGAAAGATCATAAACCGGATATGCCTTCTTCGCACAGTAATCAACGAACTCGGAACGTGGCAGTGCAGCGTCTCGAAGTTTTTGCAAAGAGGGCTGAATGTAATACAACTGGAGGGGAGTCTTTCACTGAGAAATTCAGAGAAGCACTGATTGATATTCTAGAGGGCTTCGGCGGAAGACAGTGCAACTCGTGGCGGCCAATGGACATTAAGGATCTATACTATTCGCTTGAGAAAGTGCGCTTGATGCAAAGAGTTCTGGCAGGTGCTAGAGTTAAACCTGGTAAACTTTCAGTCCAGGACGGGCATCGCCGTCGACAGTTTCCTTCACTTTGATTTGTACCTTCAAGCAACAGTTGTTGAATTTAATGGGCAGAAATATGTTCAAAGAGATGGAGTATGCATTGACTTCGGTGGCTCCGATGTTAGCAGAAATCTATCTCAACACCTTAGATAGTTGCGTAAGTGAAACACTTAAAGAAAATAACTTGAATGGTTGCATTGTTAAAAGGTACGATGGATGATATCATTATTTGCGCTTTTCGAGAGAGTGATGCTCAGGGTTTAGAATCGATTATAAAAGCAGCAGCTCCGGAGCTTAGGTTCACAACTGAAAAACCTGAAAATGGAATCCCTGCAGTTTCTAGATTTACGCGTACACGTCGAACAAGGTCTTTGTTGGGAATACGTGGAAAAAGCCGGAAAACCTGTGTTAAGTAGAAAGAGTTGCCACGCCAAGTCGGTTAAGGCAGGGTAGTTAAGTCCTTAGTATCGAAACGCTTTGAGTAAATCATGCGTCATTTCTATCGGTAGTGCTGTGGAAAGAACAGTGGAGGAGGCTAGAAACCGCAGGATATGAAGAAGAATTCATTAAAAGACAATTAGAACTGAAATTTAACAACGAACCACGGAAAAGGGAAGCAAGAAAGAAAATAGTGCAATCGCACACCACGGGATTTCCCACAACCTAAAGGCTCTGCAAAAAGTTCGGCGTGACGTCGTGTTCTCTGCAGATTTCAGAATGAGCAGTTTGACGCCCTTCCCGTCAGGCCACAAGGTCTGTCAGAAGGCCCATCGGGAACCTTCAGTTCCTTGTAAGGCAGAGTAGTATATGAGATACCGTTGACATGTGGATTTAGGTACGTTGGACAAACCTCAAGATGCCCTCAATGGACAGGTTACTAGAACACAAGAGGAAGTGTACGCATGCATGGCGGACTCCGAAATAGCGAAACACATAGAGGAATGCAATAATTGTAAAGCGCATTGGTCAGAGACAGAGGTTCTGCATAACGAGCGAAATGACATTAAGAGGGTCTTTAAAGAAACAATAAGAATAAGTTCTATTGGAAACCGTATAAGCAAAGCGTCAATGCAACTTGGACGAAACTCCAAAAAGTTTCTCAGACTTTAAACGATAACGCCGTGGGTAATTTTTTTTTTTTTGTAGGCCATTGTGTGGAGGTTTAGAGGCCACCTGTCTGTGTTTTTTTGTTTTCTTGTTTTTTTTTTTGGCTGTGCGCTTTGACGCGACTGTTAGGTTTATTCGGGACTTATCTGTCTCAAGGTCAGTGCATATGTTCGGCAGTTTCCCTTGTTAAGTAAGTCCCTCGGTATATGTGTATGTATATGTTTTTTAGGCCACCTGAGTGTGTGTTTACAAAACCACCTGCTCTGTTTTTTTTGTGGGTGTGTGCGCTTTGACGCGATTGTTAGTTAATTCGGGACTTATCTATCTCTGGGTCACTTCGATGTTCCGCAGTGTCCCTTTGTTAAGTCCTCGTCTCAAGTGGGGTTGTTTTGTATCGTTTGTGCGTGTTCCATCCGGTTCGAGATGTCTGCAACAAAGGAGTTTATCTGTAGAGTGTGGTTGGGAAAAAGTTCCGCGGGTACTTAAAGGCTGTTTGAGAAATAAATCGGTTAGCTGAGTTTGAGACGTTCTCTGTGTCTGTTCCTTCTACTGAAAGTTCTTCCACTTCATCCACCGCAGTCTCAGGTGTAATACAACATGATTAGCTACCACCAGCTCGCCTGCACTCTCACCGTCTTTTCACACTATTCTTCTTCCCTCAGAAGGACTTGTAGACCAGCAAAACTTTGTGTGGGCTCGTCTTTTTGTGAAAGGTTTCAGTGTTCAAACCACGAAGTGCTCGAGAGCAGCTTCACATGGTGCCATGCAACTGCGGCGTGTTGGTTTACTTGGGCGAGTTGCTCTGGGTGCTTGTTCGTTGCACGGCATGCCTTCGACCACCTCGGTCTCCACTTAAACTTTAACTTGAACGCGTTGAAAAAGGGACGTGAAGTCGATCGAGTCACCTCTGCAGCGCTCGCCGACAAGTTTTAGAAAATGAGTCCGAGTGGACCGCGTGAGCCCGGCGTTTCTTGAATTTCATCCTGAGGACACTGCACTACAATCCGGATTGGATGGTGGTCGCTGCCCCCGTTGGAGTCCGGAAGGACACGCCACGTCGGATCGAGTTAAGGTGAGGCCACGGTGTACGAAGGCTCTTCAGGTGTGGAGACTCTCTCCTCGCCCCGGCGGAACGGCGAACACATCACGTCCCCTCCTTTCTATGTTTTCTCCGCCTGCCCCCTAGAGGGCGCCAAAACGCTCAGGCCAGTCCGATCGCCGGCCCTCCGCCGGAACGTGGGCTAAGTCACCCATTGCTTACGCCGCCTCTAATTGTTCCCAACTTTTTTTTTTTTTTGCAATGGTGAATTGATTATAAAAGAAATGTAAAAACCAAAGATCCGAATTCGAAATAGCCGAACATTTGAATGAATGCGCCGACTGCTCTCCAGCCTGGGAAACGCAAACATTTTACGAAAAAGGAAAGCAACGACATGAAAATATTAGTAAAAGAGACGATCAAGATAAAGACGTCCGCCGAATGCGTCAGTCACATGCTCGTTCAATGTTCCCTCCGAATTGAAGGCGCCTCGTAGGGGATTGTCTTGCATGTGGTACACGCAGACACAACAGACTGCCCCACTGGTCAGGGTCTGATTCTGTCTGGCGTTCTCGTGGAATGCAGACGCTTCTCCGGTTTCGGTCGAACGTGCGAAAGGGTGCGGATCGCATGCATGCGACAGTACTGCGAAGGAAAAAACCGAGATGGAAAGAAGCAGTCTCGAGAAAGAAGAAAGAGTCCCGACTGTGCAACTCGAAATGTGGAAAAGAACTCAAAAAGCAGCTATAGAGTGTGTAATACATTAAACAATGTTTTAACGGCGTTTTTTTTTCTTGCAGCGATTGTTTTAATTTTTTTAAAAAGTTTGTGATGATATTATTGTTTATAATAGAACAGCGCGAATTGTACGAGGACAGAGGAAGGAACTGCACAGGACGAGCGCTGACTAACAACTGAAAGTTTATTATCAGGAAACCACGAAGAAAACATACAACAACACGACTCTCTAATCACGATGGAAATGCGCATGCACCTCACAAAATAGGGTGCTATCTGTTACACAATTCTTTTTAATTGATTAGAGTCGTGTTGTTTAATGTTTTCTTCGTGGTTTCCTGATGATAAACCTTTCAGTAGTTAGTCAGCGCTCGTCCTGTTCTGTTCCTTCATCTGTCCTTTTGTAAAATTCGCGCTGTTCCATTATGAATACATACCAACTCGCCCAGCTATCCTGCTTGATATTATTATTATACTTACATTAGAAGGGCCATTAATAAAACCGGTTTGCTTTCTTAACGAGTGTGCTTACTATAAACTTTTGCTGCAATCTGTTACATGCAAATGTAAGTGTAATAACAAAGTGAACCTTTCAAAGAATGCTGCTTTCATTAACCTCTGCGTGCAAAATGTGTAACTTCGTGCCAAGTCGACCAGCAGTTCAATTTAGCGGGACTCAAAGGCTGCCTTAAAATGTAAAAGAATAATAATGTTAGCTGCCCCACATGTCGAAAAAAATTTTTTTAATACTCCAGTTGAATCAACGAGAATTGGCAAACCCAATGTTTTTTTTTTATAAAAGCCATGTGAACGGTGCTTAAAACAATTCAGTTCCGTATTATTCGTTAACAAGGTTTGTGTTAATCATGCTTTATTCTTGTGCATTCTTTTTTTAATGCGAATATTAATGCGAATAGCATTCTTTGGCTACTTCACGCACTTTTCGTCTATGTATCTCATCTGGCTATCTAACCTCTTACGCCGCGGGTCGATAAATAAATAAAAAAGACCGGCGCCGGCTGGGATTCGAACCGTTGACCCTTTGATCAGCAGGCAGACGCGCTAACCACAGAGCTATGAAGGCAGTCATTCAACGCACTCTAGACGGTTGTTTATATCTTTACCATAGGACGCGCTTTACAGCGCTGTCACAGCACCGGTGCGCGCGCGTTCCATGCACGAGGGCTCATTCCGCTCGTGAGGCTGAGCACGGCCGCTAGCTCACCCTCTCCCGCGCTCGGGAGAGGGTGATGTAGCGGCCGTGCTCAGCCTCACGAGAGCGGAATGAGCCCTCGTGCATGGAACGCGCGCGCACCGGTAGCTGTGACAGCGCTGTAAAGCGCGTCCTATGGTAAAGATATAAACAACCGTTTAGAGTACCGTTGGTTGAGACTAGCTGAGATGCCAGAAAGTCTGGTCGGTACCATTTTGAGTGTTTGTGCGTATGGCGCGTGCTTTGCTCGCCTTCCTAAGTGACACAAACGCACGTGCTGGGCTGCGGAGATCGTGCGCAGGGCTGTGAAAGTGTCAACAAATTTAGAATCGCCTCAAGAGTGGGCTGGCGTATCTAGAGTGTGCCGGCCACCTGACGAACGCGCATAACTCCGCACCGTTTGATGCTATTCGCATTAACGTAGATAATCATTCCCAAATGATGGGTTCTGCTTATATTTTCTTTCGGTCGCACTCTAAGTTATCGTTTACCTGTGGCACAATCAGAGTTTATTCATTTTACAAACGCTTACTGACGTTAGTATTGCGCTACTGAGGAAACAAACGACGGAATGTAAGCTAGGCTAGAAATTATCTAGAGGAGAGGGATATTCCTTTTACACTCGTAGACCGCTGCGTCGCCTGGTATTAGGGAGTTACTCTTGTTTGTCAGTCTGCCATTTCTCGGGTTATTAAAACTTGAGTGTGCTGAGAGAGATGATAGTTGAATGGCCCCACCTACATACCACATTGTACGCGAACCCGTAGCCACCGGAAAGCAAGCTGCACGCCGAGCAGGCAGCTAGCACAGGCGGCCCGATGTGCTGCCGGATGGCCTGAAACTTACGCCGCCATCTGGGGGTGGTTCCATGAAGCCAAGCGCGCGGGGTGTCATTATCTGGTCGCGGCGGAGAGCGGAGTCCCTACACCTAAAGAGCCTTCCTACACCGTGGGTGAGGCCAAAGTCAGATCCAGGCTTGTGTCGCTCTGGAGGCCGTAAAGACCTACGACGGTAGTTGAGTAGGACCAGGTCCCTGTCTTTGATGTGAGCGGGCAAGGCCCTGTCACATGGCGTGTCTTTGGAGTACACCCACCCCGTTGTGGGGCGTTAAACGATCAATCCCAACCGATTGAAAACGATACCTGTACATTACCCTAAAAATAAAAAACTTGGAAACTCAGTTTTTCTAAGTAAAAAAAATAACGGTTCCCAGAGCAGAATTTGAAGCTCCCGCGAGATCTACGCTAATACAGTGACGTAAAAGGTTGAGTAGTCCTGCAAATCGAGTTTCTCTCACGCCTCCTGTTGAGAAAGGCCCCAGGAAACGACCTTCCCTAACTAATCCGGACCGGCGCCGGTGAACGCCTCGAGTATCGTCGCCACGTGGCTCCGCTTAACTGTGCCCGGAAACGAAGGGAAACGCGACTTGGGGCGCCAATCCCTATTGAAAATTCCATCAAGATACGTAATTTGGGACACTGACTGCCAGTCAGCAGCCCTGGTGAAGCGTGCCCTGATGGTCCATCAGATGACGTCTGACTGCCAGTCAGCAGCCCTGGTGGAACGTGCCCTGATGGTCCATCAGATGACGTCTGACTGCCACTGATGGAATGTCCCAAATTACGTATCTGGTTGTCTTTGGTGGAATGTACCTTCCAAATTTGCGTTTTTCAGGTAAAGGGACCCGTACGAAAATGTCAGATACAGGCCGGAATGAAAATGCCGGTTTCGCCTAGACCCAAAATTGGGGCACCAGTTCGTATCCACCCTGGAACCGCGCATATCCAGCCCCAATTTTAGACCCAGGCGGTGCACCGCCGGCGGCGCACAGGGTCGTCCAGGCGTCGTCACAAAACACAGTGCACGCAACACACACACAGCACGCACAAGCATATTATTCAGTGTTGAGTGCATCGGGAAGTTCCGTTGGGCAAATAAGCGGTATCCGAGTTGTCCAAGTATTGTCACCAAGCACACCAGCGCATCCAGATGCCGAGCCAAACTTCAATGGGTCGGCAGCCTCACACTATATAAAGATTCAAAGCCGAGGTCAGTGGGTATCCATCCAGGGTAACGATAGGCGCGTCAGTACCTGTGCACCGGCAGCGCGAACGTCGCCGCCGGGCGAGCGCCGGCCGGCAGTCCGACGGGAGCGCAGAAGAACCTAAACCTCGAAGCGCTGTCGCCCACTCCAAGAGGCGATGCAAGGCGCGCATCGTCACCAAACACGGTGCACGGAACACACACACGCACGCACAAGCACAGTACCCAGTGTTGAGTGCATTGGGAAGTTCCGGCGGACAAGCGGTATCCGAGTTGTCCAGGCATTGTCACCAAGCACACGTGCGCCAAGCGCATCCAGATGCCGAGCCGAAATGCCATGGGTCGGCAGCTTCAAACTATATAAAGATTCAAAGCCGAGGTCAGTAGGTATCCACCCAGGGCAACGATGGAGGCGTCAGTATACGTGCACCCGCAGCGCGAACGTCGCCGCCGGGCGAGCGCGACCGACAGTCCGGCGAGAGCGAAGAAAAACTAAACTCTCAGCCGCAGCCAGCGCTGCCGCCGACTGCAACGGACAAAGACAGGCGCGCGCGGAGAACGTCCGCTCGCAGCGCCCGCGTAGCGGATGCGCCTGTCCCTAACACGTGACCTGCGAGACACCGCGCAAGATCCCCGTCGACCCCCCCCCTCCTCCCAAGTCCCTCCCTCCCATCCTCCAGTCACGCATGCGCCCGCTGGCTGGGAGCAGACTCTGCAGGAACAAGGGGAGCGGATCGGATTCACCCATCACCGTGCGATTCCAGTGCGTTGCGTCTCACTGCATCCGACTGGTTACACAGAATCGCGCGGATCGGAACTGTCCATAAGGTTAAACCGCGCGGATCCGTACTGGAACCGCTCCGCTCAGACATTTTCGTGGGGACATTCGTTTATAAACGGGCCCACATGCACCCAAAGCATGTTTAAGAGAAACGCCCTCGATGTCTGAACCTTTCGGGACGACCGTATCATACACTTTAATTCACAAAAAGTATGCGACTCCGTTGAAGCTAGATAGCAAGCTTATGCATGCTTACGACAGACAGCTCCTGGATTCCAAGGACGAAAGCGAACAGCTGACATATCTGAACTACGCTCGCGGATGCTTTTGTCTGCGCTCTTCGTGAAACAATAATAGTGAGCTGCGACACAGCGGTAAGTCCAATAGCCCACACCAGAGAGAAAGGCAAACTTTCTTGCTCAAATCCTCTCTGACCGAGTCGAGCATATATTTAATATTGCAGCGCGAGGTTCCGACAATGAGTGCATCGCTCTAAAGAATGCTTCGGCTGCATATGCAGTTGAACCTTCGGCATTTTATGCCGAGTACTCGCACATCAATCGCCGTACTTCAGTTCTACCACCTGCCATGTAGAGTACTTCGCGTCGTACAACCCTCCTTTGTTCGCGCGTCTCCGGCCAAGAAACCTGGTACACCTTGTCGTGTTCAACTACAGCTAAAGTTCCTTACATAGCCGGAACTCGCACGACAGACTGGATCTGGTCGAGGAGAAATTCTACTACAACATAAGACATTGTAGAGCCCGGGCTGATCGACAGGGTGGCACAAGCGCGCAAACAAAACGAGCTGAGAGCGATCGCTCATGGAAGCTTGACGAAGCTTCTATGGGCGAAGCGAAAGTGGCGAAAGCAGGCGCAGCGAGTGCTCAGAGTGCACGGCATGTTAAACATTTCGGCGGGCTCTGATCAGGTTGTCGGGTGCGCCTGTTTACTGCATGTCTAACATCAGCAGTTTTATGGGCTCACGTTCCGAAATCGTCTCCTCGCGCATAGATTATTTTTCGTATTCATAGATTTTACGAAGTAGTGGTATCTGAACGAACTTCTAGGTCCTTTGATCAGCATCGTTCGTCTGCACGTCAAAGCTTTTTGACGCACAGTCAGAGACAATCCATGTACAATCAGAATCGCCAACAAGTTAGATCCTGACGGCCTTTCGCGGCGACCGTCGACTGCGACAGGAACCGAAGCCGACAGGCGGAGTTCGACTGGCGTTTGACTGTCCGTCATAGTAACTTGTTGGCCAATCAACGTGCTTGACGTATAATCAGGCACAGTCAGGGTCCACTCAGAAACACTGACGCCAGAGTTCGGGCCACATTACGGATTTGCAGTTCGGGATGCACCTTTGTGCAGAGGGATCCCCGAGTTGACCAACGGACGCGCCCTTACTTCCGGCCCATCTCCCCATTGCTTCTGTCTCCTGAACGAAAATCCATCAATGTAACTCTGTTCCGGCAGTCGATGTTTCTCTAGTGACACCTGACTGTGCCCGATTGCACGTCAAGCACGTCTGATTGGCCAACAAGTTACTCTGACCGAAAGTCAAACTCAGTCAGACTCCGCTTGTCGGCTTTCTGATGGTTTCTGCGGCAGTCGGCCGCCGCGAAATGCCGTCAAGATTTCTTGCGGCGATTCTGAGCAGTACATCGATTGTTCTGACTCTTACGTCAAAAGCCTGACGTGCAGACAGACGTACGGTCAAACGATCGTCAAGTTCGTTCGATACCACTATCTCGTCAAATCCATGAATACGAAAAATAATCGATGCACGAGAAAACGATTTCGGAACGTGAGCCCATAAAACCGCTGATGTTGAGATAAGACAAGCAGGGCAACCCGACAACCCTGATCAGAAGCCCGCCGGAACGCCGAACACGCCAAACGCGCCACTTACACTTCGCCACCTTGCTTCGCCCATAGAAGCTTCCGGGAAGCTTGCCGAGCTTCCATGAACGATCGCTCTCAACCCGTTTTGTTTGCGCGCTTGTGCCACCCTGTCGATCCAGCCCGGGCCTCACAATGTCTTATGTTTTAGTAGAATTTCTGCCCGACAAGACCCAGTCTGTCGTGAGTTCCGACCTGCGGCGAACTTAGCGCGTGTAGTTGAAGACGACAAGGTGTACCAGGTCTCCTGAACCGGAGACGCGAACAGCCGAGGGCGTCTCATCACCGAAAGTACTCTACATGGCAGGTGAGTAGAACTGAAGTACGGCGATTGATGTACGAGTGCTTTGTACAAAATGCCGAAGGCTTAACTGCATATGCAGCGAAAACGCTGCGTCGCGGCGTCCGACTATTCGCTAAAGTGTCATTCGGTGAAACGTGGGCGTTCGCTAAAACGTCACACACGAAGTGAGGCCTCCCGCAGCCGAAGCATTCTTAGAGCGATGTAATTCAATTGTCGGGAACCTCGCGCTGCAATACTGAAGTGCTCTCGGCTCGGTCCGAGAGGCTTAGGCCAGAAAGTTTATACCTTTCATTCGGTGTAATAATGAGCTGTAGCGCAGCTCATTATTATTGTTTCACGAAGAGCGCAGACAAAAGCATCCGCGAGCGTAGTTCAGATATGTTTGCTGCTCGCTTTCATCCTTGGAAGCCAGGGCTGTCTGTCGTAGCATGCATGCTTGCTCTCTAGCTTCAACGGAGTCGCATACGTTTTGTGAATTAAAGTGTGGCAAGGTCGTCCCCGGAAGGTTGAGACGTCGGGGCGTTTCTCTTAACTCATGTTTTGGGTGCGTGGGCCCGTTTGTAAACGATCGTCCGTACGAAAATGTCAGATCGGAGCGGTTTCAGTACGATCCGCGTGCGCGGTTTTAAACTTGTGAGACAGTTCCGATCCGCGCGATTCTGGTGTAACCCACTCGGATCCAGTGAGACGCAACGCCCTGGAACCGCACGGCGATGGGTGGATCCGATCCGCTCCCCTTGTTCCAGTGTTTCAGTAAGGTCTGCTCCCAGCTAGCGGCGCGCACATGCGCGACTTGAGGAGGGGGAGGGAGGGGGCAGGCGGGGGGGGGGTCATGGGGAATCCCGCGTCTCTCTGCAGGTCACGGCATAGGGACAGGCGGATCCCCTACGCAGGCGCTGCGAGCGGGCGTCTTCCGCGCGCGCCTGTCTTTGTCTGTTGCAGTCGGCGGCAGCGCTGGCTGCAGCTCAGAGAGTTTAGTTTTTTCTTCGCTGTCGTCGGACTGCCGGTCCACGCTCGCGCGGCGGTGAGTACGCGCTGCGGACGCACGAATACTGACGCGTCCATCGTTGCCCTGGGTGGATACCTACTGACCTCGGCTTTGAATCTTTATAGGTGAAGCTGCTGACCCATGACATTCTCGGCTCGGCATCGGGATGCGCTTGGCGCTGGTGCGCCGTAGACAATGCTTGGACAATTCCGATACCGCTGTCCGCCGGAACTTCCCGATGCACTCAACTCCGGATACCAGTGCGTGCGTGCGCGGTATTCCGCGACCGTGCCTGGTGACGACGCGCCTTGCATTGTCTGCCGTGCAGCCGGCGGCGCGCTGGCAGCGCTCTGAGAGTGCAGTTTTTCGTCGTTCTGCTCGGACTGTCTGGTCGGCGCTCGCCCGGCGGCGACGTCTGCGTTGCTGGCGGCCGGATACTGACGCGACGGTCATGTCCTGGTTGACATCACACGACCCGGCTCGATCTGCAGGTGAAGGTGCTGACCCACTGCAGTTGGTCTGGCATCCGGATGCGCGAGTGCTGGTGACACATTGGACAACCTCGGATACCGCTTGCCTGCCGGAACGTTCCGATGCACTCAACACTGGATACTGTGCTTGTACGTGCGGTTTGTGTTCCGCGCACCGTGCTGGCGACGACGTCTGGACGACCAAAGCGCTGGAGAATTACCATGCATTAGCTCGATTTCTTCAGCAATTTTGTGCTAGCCAGTGTGCACCGAGAGATCGTCGCGATTTGCTCAGCGACTCAGTTCGAAAACGCGACGATCTCTCGCTGTAATGCGCTGAGGGCATATCACGAAATTTTGTAGAGTCCAGTGGGTCAGCGCAGCGGAACTTCTGGCAGTGCACGCTCAGGTCTCAAAATTGGGGCTGGAAATGCGCGGTTCCAGGTGGATACAAACCGTGCCCCAATTTCTCGGTTCAGGCGGAACCCGCATTTTTCATTCTGGCCTGTATTCGACATTTTCGTGCGTCCGTCTTACCTGAAAAACGCGAATTGGGAAGGTACATTCCATCAGAGACCACCACATACGTATGGACATTCCATCAGCAGAAAGTTAGATGTACTGATGGACCATCAGGCACGTTCCACCAGGGCTGTTGACTTGCAGTCAGACGTCATCTGATGGACCGTCAGGCACGTCCCACCAGGGCTACGACTGGCAGTGCGGTGTCCTAAATTACGTATCTGATGAATTAATGAGGTCGCCTCGATGTACTGGCGCCATCGACGGACTGGGACGCCCTGAAAAGGGGCTGGCGCCCTTTTCAAGTTTAAAGTCTCAATGGGATTATCTTCTTAGCGCGCGGAAACCGAGAATCTGCACCTGGGGGTAATTATATCTTCGCAGCACTCGGCTTCGACGAGCCGGCGACAGACCAATGACGTCCGGCCCACGGAGGTGTGACGCGTTGCAGTGTGTGAGGGAGAGGGAAGGTGTGCTCGAACGCAACGAACACTGACCACGCTGTTTCGTCGAGGCAGGGACGAAAGGACTTCTACTGTGATGTGGGAAACGTGATTCTATAAAGTGCTGGTGCAGCAGGCGGCTGCTTCTGGTGTTCTCGGGAGTGTTCTCGACAGTGCTTTGCGAGCACTCTCAAGCGCTCTCCCGTCAAATGAGGAACCAACGGCGGATATATAAAGAGTTACCGGTACAGAGCACCCCTCCTGCCCCTAGCAAGGACAACTGAACGCAGCTA